>CM051261.1:63221474-63388974 GCA_027921565.1 Artemia sinica | reverse complement strand
TATCTGGAGTTAGAGTCACAGTCTTTTATAAATTACAAATTTAGTTGAAAGAACTTTTAAAACAGACCTCTAGAGTCAAAGTCTTAGTAATTTTTTTGCTGAATAGAGGCGGAGTTCAACTCGATATATTGAAAATGTCTGTAGTTTGAAGCATGCAATTCTACCAGCCCCCCCCCATCATCCATTTACACCGATCACAAATTCTCCTTACAAAATAAGAAATACTTCTTACAAAACAAGAAATTACGCCTCCCTCAATTCTGGATTCGTCAATTCTACCCCCCCCCCCCCCATTCCGAATTCTGATGCCTCTTTTCGAGTGCTCATTTTTTTCGTGAATATTGTTACACGTTAGTTTTTTCTTAGGGAAAGTAGCTCATTTTTTTTCTCCTCGTGAACCGGATTTTTTTCATGGAGCTTGATGCTTGTTGATTTTAGTTCGTGAAACTTGGTACATATGGATTTTTCTCTTCGTGAAACTTGTTCATTGATTTTTCTCCTCATTGATACTGATTAAGTTCATGGAACTTATTGAGTGCTGAGTTTTTGTTCATGAAACTTGTTACATGTTAATTTTTCTCTTCGTGAAACTTGCAAATTGATTTTCTCTTTGTGAAACTGATTTTCTTCGTGGAAGGTGATGTGCACATAGTTTTTTTTTTTTTTTTTCGTGGCACTTAATGCATGCTGATTGTGTTTGTGAAACTTGTTACATGTTGATTTTTCTCTTCGTGAAAATGTACATTGTTTTTTTCTCATTGTGAAACTCGTATTGTTCGTGGAACTCGTTACGTGCTGATTTTGTTCGTGAAAATTATTGCCTTATGATTTTACTCTTAGTGAAATTTGTACGTTAATTTTTTTTCTCATCACGAAACTAACTATTTTCATTGAAATTGTTCCGCGGTGATTTATTTTCATGGAACTGGTTGTGGGCTGAATTTTGTTCGTGAAACATCTCGCTTGTTGTTTTTGTGTTTTTCTCTTAGCAAAGTTGTACATTGATTTTTTCTTCACAGAACTTGTTGCGTGATGTTTAATACTAGTGAAACTCAGTTTATCATGACATGTTAGTAGGTTAGGTTAACCTAGCCTAAACTACACAGACTAGGTTCGGTTAAATTAGGTTAGATGAAGTGTCATCTAACCAAGCTTAACCTAACCTAGCCTGTATAGGTAAAGCGTCATCTAACGTAACTCAACCTAACCTAGCCTGTGTAGGTTAGGTTTGGTTAATCTAACCTACTAGCATATCATAATAAATTGATTTTCACTGGCATTAATCATCATGCAACAAGTTTCATGAAGAAAATCAGTTTCATGAGGAGAAAAAATCAATGTATTGGTTCCATTACCAGAAAATTAGCATGTAATGAGTTTCACAAACAAAAGTCAGCATGCAACAAGTTTTACGAACAAAAATCAGCACGCAACAAGTTCCATGAATAGAATCAGTTTCAATGAGGATAAAAAAAATAATGAACGAGTTTCACGAATAGCAATATCAGCATGCAAGCAGTTTCACGAACAAAAACCAGCACACAAGATGTTCTATGAAGAAAATCAGTTTCACGTGGAGAAAAATCAACATGTAATAAGTTTCACGAACAGACATTGACATATAACAAGTTCCACAAACCAAAAAAATCAACCTGCAACAGGTTCTATGAAGAAAATGAGCTTCATGAGGAAAAAAACGAGTGTAGATGTTTCACGAAAAAAAAGAACATGTAACAAGTTTCATGAATAGAAATTGTAATGAAACAAGTTCCACGAAGAAAAAAAAAATCATCATGCAACATGTTTCAGGAACAACAATAAGCATGTAATGAGTTCCATAAACACAATATGTTTCGCGAGGAAAAAAAAATCAAAGTACAAGTTTTCTAAGAGAAAAAAAAACAAAACAACATGCAACAAGTTTGACGAACAAAATTCAGCATACAACAAGTTCCATGAATATTAAACATCACGCAACAAGTTCCTTGAACAAAATAAGTTTCGCAAGGAGAAAAAATTAATATACAAGTTTCACGAAGAGAAAAATCATCTTGCAACAAGATTCACGAACAAAATCAGCACGCAACGAGTTCCACAAACAATAAGAGTTGCACAATGAGAAAAAAAAAATCAATATATGTTTTCACGAAAAATAAATCAATACGTAACAAGTTTCACTAACAAAATTAGCATGCAAGAAGTTCCACGGTAAAAAATAGCAAGCATTAAGTTCCGTGGAGAAATCAGTTTCACGAGGAGCAAATCAATGTACAACTTTCACGAAGAGAAAAATAAACATGTAACAAGTTTCACGAACAAAAATGAGCACTCCATAATTTCCATGAACGTAAATCACCATGCAATATGTTCTTTGAACAAAGTCAGTATCGTTAGGGAAAAAATAGTTTAGGAGTTTCATGAGGGGAAAAATCAACTCACAACTAGTTTTATAAACAAAACTCAGTAGCAATGAGTTTCACGAGTAAAACGAGTTTCGCAATGAGAAAAAAAAACAATATACATTTTCATGAAGAGAGAAATTAAGGTGTAACATGATTCAAGAGAAAAAAAAAACGTTGTACAAGTTTCACGAAGAGATAATCAACGTGTAATAAGTTCCAAGAACTAAAATCGGCACGCAATAAGTTCTTTGAACAAAATCAGATTTACAATAAGGAAAATCATTATACAAGTTTCGCAAAGAGAGAGAGAGAGAGAGAGAGAGATGAAAAGCAAGTTTCATGAAAAAAAATTTGCCCTCAGTAAGTTCCACGAACTAAAATCATCATGCAACAAGTTACATTAAGCAAAATCAGTTTCGCGAGAAGAAAAAAAATGAATGTACAAGTTTCACGATAAGAAAAATTAACATGCAACAACTTTCACGAACAATAATAAGCTGGCAATGAGTTCCATGAACAAAATCAATTTCGCGAGGAGAAAAGTGTCCAAGTTTTTCAAGAGAAAAAAACAACATGTAACTAGTTTCACCAACAAAATCAACATACAACAAGTTTCACGAAGAAAAAATAAGTCAGCATGCATCAAGTTCCATGAAGAAAATCAGTTTCACGAGGACAAAAATCAATGTATGAGTTTCGCGAAGAGAAAAAAACAACATATTCCAAGTAAAAAAGAGCCATAGGCTTTTTCCATGAGTTATCAACAACAGTCATGGTTGCAGCACTTATTGCATAACAAGTTCCAAGAACAAAAATCAGCACTCATTAATTTTTACGAGCACAAAACATCACGTAACAAGTTCCATGATCAAGACGAGTTTCACAACGAGAAAAATCAATGTAAATTTTCCCGAAGAGGAGAATGATCATGTACCAAGTTTTATGAACATAAATCTGCATGCAATACGTTCTATGAAAATCAAAAATAAGCACGTATTAAGTTCCATGAAGAAAATCAGTTTCACGAGGAGAAAAATCTATGTACAACTTTCATGTAGAGAAAAATCAACACGTAACAAGTTTCGCGAACGAGAATTAGTACTCAACAAGTTTCATGAGCATAAATAATCATGCAACATGTTCCATGAACGAAATCAGTTTCGCGAGGAGAAAAAAAATCAATGTACAGCTTTCACAAAGAGAAAAATCAACATGTAACAAGTTGCATGAGCGAAAATCAGCACTCAAAAATTTCATGAACATAAATCATCATGCAACATGTTCCATGAACAAAATCAGTTTTGTAAAAAAAATCAATGTACATGTTTCATGAATTGAAAATACACATGTAAGAAGTTTAATGAATAGAAAATCAACATGCAACAAGTTCGACGAACAAAATTGGCACGCAACGAGTTCCTTTAACAAAATCATTTTCACGGGGAAAAGTCAATGCACAAGTTTCAAGAAGAGAAAAAAAAGAGGCAACTAGTTTCATGAAGCAAAGTTCAGCATGCAGCAGGTTTCATGAACAATAATAATAAGCATGCAATGAATTCTAGAATAAAATTAGTTTCATGATAAGAAAAATCAATAAACAAGGTTTGCAAAGAGGAAAACCAACATGTAACAAGTTTCACAAACAAAATCAGAGCACACCATGTTCCACGAGGAAAATCGGTTTCACGAGGAGAAAAAACAATGATCAACTTTCACGAAGAGACAAATTAACTTGTAACAAGTTAATTAGAATTTAGAATGTGCGGCAGAAGTGATGAATCCAGAATTGAGGGAAGCGTATTTTTTTTGTTTTGTAAGAAGTATTTCGTATTTTGTAGAAGAATTTGTGATCGGTTGAAATGGATGCTTGGGGGGCCTGGTAGGATTGCCTGCTTCTAACTCCAGAAATTTTTTATATATATCGACTCGAACTCCGACTCCATCCAGCAAAACATTATTGAAACTCCAACTCCCGAGGTCTGTTTTAAAGGTTATTTTAAATAGATTTCCAATTTATAGCCGATTTCTGTTCTAACTCCAGACATTTTCAATATGCGGACTCAAACTCCGACTCTATTCAGCAGAAAAATTACTAAAACTCCAACTTCAGAGCCTTGTTTTAAAGGTTCTTTTAACTAGATTTGTAATTTATGACTGATTTCGAATCTTGCCCCAGACATGTTCAATGCGCCGACTCCAACTCCGACTCCATTCAGCAGAAAAAATTAAGATAACTTCTTAAACCGAATTTGTCTGACATCACATAAAGAAAAAAAGCGAGCAAAAATAGGGTTTTAAAGGCCAAATGAAAATACTGAAAAAACAAAACAAAGCGAATATATCGAGAGGACACATGCCTCTCTTCTTCAGCGTGAAACGAAATAATTTTTCCAAGGAAAGTGCCGAAGAAAAAAAAACGCGGAAAGTCAATGTGAAAAGGACCAAAAAAACCAAAGAAAAAACCAAAAACTTAAAAGAAGAATAAAATTCAATAAAAGCCAAAAATTATAAGAATTAAAACCAAATTCCTAACAACCCTAAAGGTGAGTTATTCACCAATATCCGCGATTTGCACAAAATCCAAAAAACTATGAACTACCATCGACAGATACTAGCGAACAACTGAGAAATAAAAAAAAAGAAAACAATTCATTCACTCAAAAACAAAACGAACCAGCAATTAAATAAGTTGGAGAACTATGTCATCTGATTTTGGATTTTAATTATTGCATTTCTTGCAGGTCCCAAATTAATCAAGGTAAAGACCCTATCCCGATGGGTGAAAACTCCGATGTCTACAGAATTCCTTGTTCGTGTTGTCTTTGGTTATATCGGAAAAAATGATCAGCGACTCACGGATAGATTAACTCAGCACTCTATTTCAATTAATAATACACTTAAAAAGCGAAAAAAAACAGAAAATTTTGACTCTGCCCTTGCAAAGCACATTTTTGAAAACCAAGACCATACTATTTTCTTAAATCAAGCTAGCCTAATTTCGCATGACAAAGGTATTGTCCAGCACTACAGAGAAGCTGTTGAAATTTATAAATACCAACATTTAGGTCTAGCTTTAAACAGAGATTCCGGTGATTTAAGAATAAACGAGTCATATTTCGGTTTTCTCAAAAGAGAAGCCGATACTTTAGTAATCCCTGAAATAAACCTTGAGCCAATTTCCCAGTCATATAATCAAACACGTTAAAAACCCCTTAGGTCTCAACAGGTGACTGCAAGAAATGCAATAATTAAAATCTGAAATCAGATGAAATAGTTCTCCAGCTTATTTAATTGCTGTTTCGTTGTGTTTTTGAGTGAATGAATTGTTTTCTTTTATTTTATTTTTCAGTTGTTCGCTAATATCCGTCGATGGCAGTTCATAATTTTTTGGATTTTGTGCAAATCGCGAATATTGGCGAATAACTCGCTTTTATGGTTGTTAGGTATTTGGTTTTAATTTTTATAATTTTTGGCTTTTATTGAATTTTTTTCACTTTCAAGTTTTTGTTTTTTTCTTTTTTTTTGGTTCTTTTCACATCGACTTTCCGACTTTTTTTTTCTTCTGCACTTTCCTTGGATACATTATTTCTTTTCACACTGAAGAAGGGAGGCGTTTGTCCTCTCAAAATATTCGTTTTGTTGTGTTTTTTCAGTATTTTCAATTGGCCTTTAAAAATCCCATTTTGCTCGTTTTTCTTTCTTTATCAGAAAAAATTACTAAAACTCCAATTTCAGAGCCCTGTTTTAAAGGCTCTTTTAACTAGATTTGTAATTTATAACCGATTTCGACTCTAGCTCCAGACTTTTTCAATATGCCGAAACCATTCAGCAGAAATAAGTTACTAAAACTCCAACTTCATAGCCCTGTTTTAAAGGTTGTTTTAACTAAATTTGTAATTTATAACCGATTTCGTCTCTAATTTAGGAAATTTTAAATATGCTGACTCCAACTCCGACTCTATTCGGAATTTTTTTTACTCAAACCCCAAGTTCAGAGTCCTGTTTAAAAGGTTCTTTAAACTAGATTTGTAATTTATAACCGATTTGGACTCCAATTCAAACATTTTAATTTGCCGACTTCTTTCAGCAAAAATTACTAAAACTCTAACTTCAGAGACCTGTTTTAAAGTTTCTTTCAACTATATTTGCAATTTAGAAACAATTTTGACTCTAGCTCGAGACATTTTAAATATGCCGACTCCGAATCCAACTCCATTCAGCAAAATATTACTAAGGCTCCAGCTTCAGTGCCCTGTTTTAAAGATTCTTCTTATTAGATTTGTAATTTATAACCAATTTCCACTCTGACTCTAGACATTTTCTATATGCTGACTCCAACTCCGTCTTAATTCAGCAAAAAAGTTACTAAAATTCCAATTTCAGAGCCCTGATTTGAAGGTTCTTTTAAACAGATTGATAATTTATAACCGATTCGACTCTAACTCCAGACATTTTCAGTATACCAACGCCAACTCCGACTGCATTCAGCAAATATTCACTAAAACTGCAAGTTTAGAGCCCTGTTTTAAAGGTTCATTTAACTAGATTTTTAATTTATAACCGATTTCGACTCTAAATCTGGTCATTTTCAATATACCGACTCAAACTCTGAATCTATTCAGCCAAAAACATTAATGAAACTCCAACTTCAGAGCCGTAGTTAAAACGTTCTTTTAACTAGATTTGTAATTTATAACCGATTTCAACACTAACTCCAGACATTTTTAATATGCTGACTCCAAATCCAACTCCATTCAGCAAAAAATTACTAAAAACACAACTTCAGAACCCTGTTTTAAAGGTTCTTTTAACTAGATTTATAATTTATAGCCGCTTTCAACTCTAAGTCCCGACATTTTCAATATGCCGACTCCGATTCTGACTCTTTTCAGCGAAAAAATTACTAAAAATTCAAATTCAGAGCCCAGTTTTAAAGGTTGTTTTAAGTAGATATGTAATTTATAACTGATTGCACCTCTAGGTCAAGACATTTTCTATATACCAACTCCGATTCCGACTTCATTCAGAAAAAAATCACTAAGAACCAACTTCAGAGCCCTATTTTAAAGGTTCTTTTAACTACATTTGTAATTTATAACCGGTTTTGACTCTAGCTCCGGACATTTTTAACAACTCCAACTCCAACTCTGACTCCATTCAGCCAAAATTCACTAAGAATCCAACTTCAGAGCCCTCTTTTAAAGGTCCTTTCAACTAGATTTGTAATTTATAATGGATTTCGACTCTAACTCTGGATATTTTCAATATACCTTATTCAACTCTGACTCCATTCAGCAAAAAAATGATTAAAACTACAACTTCAGAGCACTGTTTTAAAAATTCTTTTAACTAGATTTGTAATTTATAACCGATTTTGACTCTAACTCCAGACATTTTCAATGTGCCAACTCAATCTCAAACTCCATTCAGCACAAAACATTACTAAAACTCCAACTTCAGAGCCCTGTTTTAAAGGTTCTTTTAACTAAATTTGTAATTTATAACCGATTTTGACTCTAACTCCAGACATTCTCAATATGTCGAGTCTATCTTCCACTCTATTCAGCAAAAAATTACTAAAACTCCAACTTCAAAACCCTGTTTCAAAGGCTCTTTTAACTAGAATCGTAATTTATAACCGATCTCGGCTATAACTTCAGACATTTTCAATATGCTGAGTCCAACTGAAACTCCAGTCAGCAACAAATTAATAATACAATCTCTTTCGGCTAGTTAAGGATAAGTTTAGCAAAGTGTAGGTGGGGGCATTTTTATAAGAAACACACACAAAAATTGAAAAATATATTAAAGTTCCTTAATTATCCGTGCAATACGAGTAAAAATGAAGAATTTATCGTCTCTTTCAGCTAGTTAAGGCTAAGTTTTGCAAAGCAGGGGGTCACACATTTGCCTTGGAAACAATAATTTCTAGAAATAGAGTTTCCAGGCTTCATCCATATTATATAGGTAAAGAATGATGTAACACCTGGTCAGGGAAACAGGTATGAGTTTGAAACAGGTATGCGCTTGAAACCGAGATGCGCTTGAAACCGGGATGCGCTTGAAACTAGGAATAGGGCGTCGATTGAAACCAGGATGCACTTAAAACCGAAATGCGCTTGAATCTGATATGTGCTTGAAACCAGGATGTATTTGAAACCGGGATGCGCTTGAAGCTAGGAATAGGGCTGCTCTTAAAACAGGGGTACCTGACAGTTTAAAATCCAGAGGCGTGTCTTGCATAGATGCACTTGAAAATAGGAATAGGGCTGCCCTTGAAACCAGAATGCACTTGAAACTAGGAATAGGGCTGCTTTTAAAAGAGGGTTACCTCACCATTTAAAATACAGGGGCGTGTCTTCCATTTATGTGCTTGAAACAGGGATACCTGTTCGTTTAAAATCCAGGAGCATGTCTTCCATGGATATGCTTGAAACAGGGATACCTGACTGTTTAAAATTCAGGGGCGTGTCTTCCATGGATGTGCTTGAAACAGGGGTACTTGACCGTTTAAAATCCAGGGGCATGTCTTCCATGGATTTGCTTGAAAAGGGGGTGCCTAACCGTTGAGAATCCCTGCACTGTGCTTGTATTGCACAGGTGTGCGTAATAACGTCTTGAGGTCATCGCCTTTAAACTTCTTCGTGATTAACGGCGAGGAAGAAAAGAGTAGCGCCTATCTGACCGTTCAAAACCATATAGGTCTCACTAATTAAAAAAGTTATTCTAAATAATGTAGACCGAGAATAATTTTAACTCATTTCCAAGTTTTGTTTCAATTTTACTACAGGCTATGTTGAATTGCCAGATGCAATTAGGAAACTGACAAAATAACATCAACCATATAATAGTACCCGAATTTTTAATTAGTGGTTGAGTAATTCTGTGGTCTAAAATATACTCACTATTTGCACTGAATTCATATCAGTGCCGTAAGAATCATAGGCAGCGCGCTGGCACTGCCTAAGTAAAGAACGATGTGGGAACAATGTGTTTTTTTCTTCAGCCGGGCACTTTGTATCGAAGGAGTTGTCGTAAAAACTTCGAAAAGGGCTCATTCGATTGGAAATTGGAGTGGCTAGTGCCCTTTTTAATAGTCAAAAGTGATTGGAGGGCAACTATGGCCCCCACCCTCCGACGCCCATCATTCCCCCAAACACATCCAATCAAAATTTTCAGATACCCATTTTGTTCAGTGTAGTTGATTTCCTGATAGAAAATATGTTTTTGAGGAGGACACTCCCTCACAACCCTCGGGGCAAGGGTCTTAAGTTATGCCCTGAGGGAATATAAGAACGATGTTGGCACAATAAACTATGTATTATTTTTTTCCTTTAAGCAGGACAATTCATATGGAAGGGGTCGTCGTATAAACTTCAAAAGGTGCTCATTCAATTGAAAATTGAGAGTTCAAGAGCCCTTTTTAATAGTCGAAAGTGATTGGATGGCAACTAGCCCCCCCCGGCCAAACATTCCCTCAAAGACATCCAATCCAAATTTTGATAGAGCCACTTTATTCAGCGTAGTAGATTTCCAGATAGAAAATATGTTTCTGGGGAGGACACTCCCCCACAGCCCTCAGGCAAGGGTTTTAAGTTATACCCTGGGGCCATATAAGGTTTCTATAGAAGGCATTGTTGCAGAAACTTCAAAACAGGCTCATTCGATCGAGAATTTGAAGGACTATTATCCTTTTTAATAGTTGAAAGCTATTGGAGGGCAAGTAGCCCCCCACGCCAATCATTCAAGGCAAGGGATTTAAGTAATGCCCTGGGGCTTATAAGGTTTTTATAGAAGGCGTTGTCGTAGAAACTTCAAAAAAGGCTCATTCGATTGAAAATTCAAAGGGCTAGTGCCCTTTTTAATATTCAAAAGTGACTGGAGGGCAACTACACCCCCCACGCCCATAATTTCCCCAAAAATATCCAATCACAATTTTGAGATAGCCATTTTGTTCAGCGTAGTTGATTTTCAGATAGAAAATATGTTTTTGAGAAGGAAACTCCCCCACAACCCTCAGGGCAAGGGTTTTAAGTTATGCCCTGAGGGCATATAAGAACGATGTTCGCACAATGTACTATTTATTATTTTTCCTTTAGAAGTGGGCACTTCATATAGAAGGGGTCGTCGTAGAAACTTCAAAGGGGGCTCATTCGATTGGAAATTGTAAATTCTATTGCCCTTTTTAATATTCGAAAGTGATTTGAGGGCAACTACCCCCCCCCCCACGCCCATCATTCCCCAAACACACCCAATCAAAATTTTGAGATAGCCATTTTGTTCAGCATAGTTGATTTCCAGATATAAAATATGTTTTTAAGGAGGAAACTCCCCCACACCCTCAGGGCAAGGGTTTTAAGTTATGGCCTGGGGGCATATAAGGTTATTATAGAAGGCGTTGTCGTAGAAACTTCAAAACAGGCTCATTCGATTCAAAATTCAAAGGGCTAGTGCCCTTTTTAATAGTTGAAAGTGATTGAAGGGCAGCTAGCCCCCCCCCCCCACGCCCATCACTTCCCCAAACACATCCAATCAAAATTTTGAGATAGCCATTTTGTTCAGCGTAGTTGATTTCCAGATAGAAAATATGTTTTTGAGGAAGACACTCCCCTAAAACCGTCAGGGCAAGGGATTTAAGTTATGCCCTGGGGGCAATAAGGTTTTTAAAGGTGTTGTCGTAGAAACTTCAAAAAAGCTCATTCGATTGGCAATTCAAAGGGCTAGGGCCCTTTTTAATAGTCGAAAGTGATTGGAGGGCAACTAGCCCCCCCCCACGCCCATCATTCCTCCAAACACATCCAATCAAAATTTTTATAGCCATTCTATTCAACGTAGTTAAAAGTTTTGGAAATTAGGTCTTTAAGGATGACAACCCCCCCCCCCACAGCCCTCAGGGCAAGGATTAAAAGTTATCCCCTGGGGGCATATAAGGTTTCCATTGAAATATTTGTCGTAGAAAATTGAAAAAGGGCTCATTCGATTTGAAATTCAAAGGGATAGTACCCTTTTTAATGGTCGAAAGTAATTTGAGGGCAACTAACCCCCCTCTCACGCCCACCTTTTCCTCAAACACATCCAATCAAAATTTTTATAGCCATTCTATTCAACGTAGTTGAAAGTTTTGGAAATTAGGTCTTTAAGGATGACCCCCCCCCCCCACAGCCCTTAGGGCAAGGATAGTAAGTTATGCCCTGGGGCATATAAAGTTTTTATTGAAAGCGTTGTCGTAGAAACTTCAAAAGGGCTCATTCAATTGAAAATTGAAAGGGCTAGTGCCTTTTTTAATAGTTGAAAATGATTAGATAGGGACTAACGCCCTTCTCACGCCCACCATTTTCCAAAACACTTCCAATCAAAATTTTGAGATATCCATTTTGCTCAACATAGTTGAACGTTCTGGAAATTAGGTCTTTTAGCATAATAACCCCCTCAGAGCCCTCAGTCCAAGGGTTGTAAGTTATGCCCTGGGGGCATATAAGGTTTATATAGAAAGTTGTTGTATAAATCATAGGCAGCACGATCGCCCTGCCTAAGTAAAGAACAGGGACACTCAAGAACGAGACAAGAAACGGGGACTAAGTAAAGAGGAGGACACTCCCCCACAACCCTCAGGGCAAGGGTTTTAAGTTATGCCCCTGGGGCATAAAAGAACGATGTTGGCACAATGTATTATTTATTAATTTTTTCCTTTAGAGTAGGGCACTTCGTATCGAAGAAGTTGTCGTATAAATTTCGAAAAGCGCTCATTCAATTGGAAATTGGAGTGGCTTGTGCCGTTTTTTAATAGTCTAAAGTGATTGGAAGGCGACTAACACCCCTCTCCTGCCCACCATTTCCCCAAACACATGCAATCAAAATTTTGAGATAGCCATGTTGTTTAACGTAGTTCAAAGTTCTGGAAGTTCGGTCTTAGAGGATGACAACCACCCTAACAGACCTTAGGGTGAGGGTTGTAATTTATGTCCTGGGGGCATATAAGGTGTATATAGAAAGCGTTTTCGTTTACAGAAGGGCTCGTTTGATTGGAAATTGAAAGACCTGGTGCCATTTTTAATAGTCGAAAGTGATTGGAAGGCTTGAAATTCTTATAGTAAAGATCGAAGTGGGTATAATATTGTTTTTGTTTATTTAGACCAGGGCACTTTGTATCGAAGGAGTCGTCGCGGGAACTTCGAAAAGGGCTCATTCGATTGGAAATAGAAAGGGCTGAAGCCCTTTTAATAGTTGAAAGTGATTTGAGGACAACTAATCCCCCTTCCACTCCCAACCTCCCACGCCCACCCTCCTACGCGAACCCTCCCATTTCTGCTCCTAAAATTTAACCAAATCAAAATAGCATAAGTGTATCCAAGCTATCAAAGAAAGTAAACAGATTTTTTGCGAATGGTATCAAGTTTTCCATTTCAGGTCAAGTAGAGGAGGTATGAAACTAAATTAAACAGTACTATTTGTGTCCAGATTTTTAAAAGGGTGTATGTTGTTTAAAATTGCTGAAAATTTTTCTCCAGCATACAAATAACAGGCCAAACTATAGAGTCTTAAAAAACGAAAAGATTTAAAGCATTATTTTCTTTTTCCCTGAAAAGACTATGTCAATATAAAACGAACAGAAATTAATTTAAAAAACTTTTTTCACAAAATAAGTTTTTGAAAGAAAAGTTAAGAACTCCATTAAACAAAATATGAGCAAAAATAAAATCAAATAATCTACCAAGCGTGAAACTACTACAAATCAGCATCAATAAATAAATGAAACCCAAAACGAACAAAAATTACAATAATTAACCGAGTAAAACTCAAAAAGAGCCGAGATTAGCATAAGTTGGGCGCAAAACCCCTATGCCTTCCCTAGGCCAGAACAAAATTTGCACTTTACTGAAAAAATACAAATGAATGTGCATTGTCAGTTTAATATACATATACTGATATTTAGTGATCAAAATGTTAATGTTATTTGATTTATTAAAGTTATAAAAGTAAAAACATTTATTTTTTTCAGTAAAGTGCAAATTTTGTTCTGGCCTTGGGAAGGCATAGGGGTTGGAAAGGCCTTGGGAATTGGGCAAATTTTCTCAGGTTCGTAGCTTTTGATGGGTAACATTATGGTGAATTTTATATATTTTGAATAAATATCAAAATTCTATTCTTTTAATGTATTGATTGTTATCAAAAACTCTGTTTCTTAGAGTTTTGTTTACTATTGAGCCGCATCGATCCTTACTTACAGTTCGTTACCACGAACTGTTTGAAAACTCTCAAACCGGCAACATTTCCTGGCATGACCCTAATGCGCATTTAAATTTACTAGATGACCATACAGCTCCTTGATACAGTCCTTAACAATCAAGAGTAAGGTTTGAAAGCTATTCTTTGCAAAACAATTCTGGCAAAATACGCTTTGATGCTTTATCCAAATAGTATTTTGCAAACTGGCAACGTACACTTGAGACGTAGGGAAAACATGTAATTTGACACAGGCAATAAGGCTTTTAATGCCTTTAACAGATATGCTATTTTTAGTTATTTTTAAGTTAACCAAGATATTTTCAGCTAAAAAAGCTAGTCATTTTTCCGTTATGAGCATACCGCTATTTAGTTTACCGGTACTTTGTTGAAACAAAAGAGTGACTGGTGGCAAAATGAACAAAAAATATATAATTTGGACTAAATATTTGCTCACTAGGGAGAAGGAGTAAAATATAGATAAACGTTTTTAGAAACGATATAAGTAAGTATTTTAGGATTTTTGAGATTACTTATATCATTCCTGAAAATGACAAGCCTTCTCTCTCCCCCCCCTTTAATGTGAAAATATACGGTCCGAATTATAGAGTTCAGTTTTCCATGTATTTTGTGATATGTCACTATTTTGATATGTCACTATATATGTCACTTAACTATAAATAAAAGCTCAAGCACTTCCATTAAAAACTTTGACACGCTTGAAGTTGCCATATATAAGAACAGGCTTTTTTATGATTTGTGGAGCCAACATTGAACGCTTAGCAATTGTTTCTGCACTACTGAAACTGAAAACCCTATTGGACAAATTCGGTTTACTGGCACTGTTTCTATTTCTACGGAGTCTGATAGGCCCTATCTGTCTATGGACAATAGAACTTAGTTACAGAAAAAGCAGAATTCTATTGAGAATATCATACTCACCCTTTTTTATAAGATTCACCGCAAATCACCAGAGAATTCTGCTACAAATTCTAATTTTCGGTTCAATGCCCAAATTTTTATACAATCTGATCTGCGACTTTTTTTCGTCTGTGGTATTGGGATTGGTACTTTTTTCATAAGGGTTTTGGACGAGACCCTAACAAAACAAAGTTTAGAGAGCGTTACTAGCAAGTAAAAGAGAAAAAAGTGTTCAAATCTGTGTGAAATTCCAATCTTTCACTATTTTGTTTCAACATAATACCCGTACATTAAAACAACTTCATTCACGTTTAAATAGTGCTATAGATATAACGTAAAAGATCCAAAAACTATTCCAGCATCCAAAAATAAAATTTACAAAACTTATTTGGACAAAATGTAGGGCTTAATTTTAAAGAGGAAATAAGTAATTTATTAGTGACCCTGGGATTTTTTCCCCTTATTTGTACCTTATAAAACCCTTATTACATTGAATTATTTTCACATTTCCTTATATACAGTTTAAATTCGATCAATTAGTTTAGTTATAATCTTTGGCTCCGTTTTATCTTTTTCCTTGTTGTTTCCTAATTTAGGTGTTGTTTCCTATTCCTAATTTGCTATCCATTTCCAAACTTTTTGTTTTATCGCATTGTCCTTTTTCTATCGCAAGCATAATATATGTAAATGAGATGAGGAATATATAGGGGTTGTGATATATATATATATATATATATATATATATATATATATATATAATATATATATATATATATATATATATATATATATATATATATATATATATATATATATATATATATATATATATATATATAATATATATATATATATATATATATATATATATATATATATATATATATATATATATATATATATATATATATATATATATATATAATATATATATATATATATATATATATATATATATATTATATATATATATATATAATATATATATATATATATATATATATATATATATATATATATATATAATATATATATATATATATATATATATATATATTTATATATATATATATATATATATATATATATATATATATATATATATATATATATATATATATATATATAATATATATATATATATATATATATATATATATATATATATATATATATATATATATATAATATATATATATATATATATATATATATATGTATATATATATATATATATATATATATATATATATATATATATATATATATATATATATATATATATATATATATATATATATATATATATATATATATATATATATATATATATATATATATATATATATATATATATATATATATATATATATATATATATATATATATATGTATATATATATATATATATATATATATATATATATTATATATATATATATATATATATATATATATATATATATATATATATATATATATATATATATATATATATATATATATATATATATATATATATATATATATATTATATATATATATATATATATATATATATATATATATATATTTTAGGTTTGAAATACACTTGGTAAAAGATTTAGATCTTGAGCGACCATGCGCCTGTCAGCAGACGAAAAGCGAAAAAGGGTGCAACTGCCTGAGACCAGGAAAAAAAACGTGAAACCTGGCTTTTTAGTCGTTTATCCGTCGGATGGAAATGCGGCTTACATGCAGATTGGACAGAACTGACAGAATGTGTGGATACAAAGCTGAATCAAATTGAAGGCAAAAGAAGCAATCGAAGGTTTTTATTCAGATATTTTTATTTAAGAGTCAATTGTCAAATAAGCCGACAAAATACGGATGAAGTTTACCAAAATTACAGAAAATGTTGAAGTGGTGGCCAGAAGTTTAAACATAAGAAATAATGACGAAGTTTATAGATATTAAAAAAAATATTGAATGGAATGATTTAATAGCTATTTTTGTCTATCTGGCTTTGAACCTTTGTGATATAACTTTTGTTATAGAACCTTTGCTTAATTTTTTTTTCACTTAATATTTCACTGAAGGCAGTTTTTTTGTCATAAAACAGACAAATTTGCTTAATTCGTGCTTTATTCACTGTCTTCAGAAAATTTCTGATGAACTTCTTATATTTGGGTCTGTACACGCACCTCCTCACTAGGCTAGTTTAAATTCTTATATTTATACTTTACTTTTATTATTTTGGTAATTCGTATCAACAGTTGTTACTTAGTCCCAAATAAAGTAGGTGTCAAATAAAGTGAAATAAAATTTTATTCATTTTCCTTCCTTCCTTCTTTGTTTATTTATATTTATACTTATATGTATAGTTTATTTATATCTACTGAGCAACATGTCTGCTCAAAGAAAATAGAAAATAAGACCTCGGATAACTTTTATAACACCTGGTAAACAAGATTAATTAAAAAAAAAGTTTTACTGAGGGAAGTAAAGAGCGAAATTTAAACTTAAAACGAACAAAAGCTATTGCTTGGCGGCCTATCTAACATATATCTATAAAACTAATGCAAATAAACTAATTGATAATATTTTTCTATGTTTGCATGATTGAAGAAAACTAGCGCTTTACTGAAAACACAAAACAATATAGGAGTTTTGGTACGGTGAAAGCCAAACCGAATGAATATACATTTAAAAAAAAACATTTTAGGATTGTTGGTTATTTTTTTTCGTTTAATTTAGTATTACTTCTGCACAATGAGCTCAGTCCAATGATTGGATCTCCTTGTGGCTCTGAAAAGGACATGCCATGATTAGTTTGTAGACAAGCCCCAAGTGGAGCCATCTTGATAGCAATAGAATTATAGACTAGCTTTAGAATATGTATCATAACTTGAAATTTTTCGTTGTATAGAGAGAAATAACTGGATGGTTGGAGTTCATATCATGGTTTATCTGTTCTTTATTTCTAATAATATGAAAGCGCGATTTTTACAATTTAAAATTGTATATTACTCACAATTGGTATTATAGGTGGTGAGACCAAGAGGTTCTGTGATAAATCTATCCATTATTTTTGTATGTTGTGCAATGACTTTGAGGTTATTAAAAAATATTTATTTTTATGCTTTTGTTGTCTAGATAATTTGAATTGTATACAAAAAGTTACTGATATCATAGATGGCGTAAGACTATGTAAAGCGTTATAGATTAGTTTGTTGTTGTCAGGTACTAACTTACAACTTCCAAATCAATATTCTTGTTTTTTTTTTTTATACTGGCCTTTGGGTGTTTTCAGTAAAGCAATAATTTTTTAAAATTCATGCAAACACAGGGAAATATTTTCAGTTTTTATTTGCACAAATTTTATCGTTATATGTTATATAAATAAAAAAAACAAATTTTTTCAACTGAAAGTAAGAAGCAATATTAAAACTCAAAACGAACAGAAATTATTACTTATATAAAAGGGGTTGTCCCCTCCTCAACACCTCGCTCTTAACGCTAAAGTTTTTTAGTACTTAAAAAAAACATATTATTATTCTAATTAAACGGTCCTTGTGTTTCAGGAGTCATTCTTAAAGAATTTGGACAAAATTCAAACTTTAGCGTAAAGAGAGATGTGTTGAGGAGGGGGCAATCCCCTTCATATACGTAATAATTTCTGTTCGTATTAAATTTTAATATTGCTCCTTACTTTCAGTTGAAAATACTTGTTTTTAAATTTAATTTGTGATCGATTTTTAAATATATCCTCTAGACAGTTCACCCCTGGTGAAAATTTACCCCGGACAATTACTCTTAACCACTCCACACGTAAAAAGGAGACGGAAAAGAGAAAACATATAAAAGAATTTTGTATAAGAATTCTGACAAATTCCCTCAGTGTACAATTTACCCTGACAAGCTGACTCCCTGGAAACTTTCCTCTCCATGGAAAATTCCTCCATGGAAAAAATCCCAGCAGAAAATTTGTCTCCCCAACCCGAAAATGTATGCATACATCCCGATAACAAATACTATGCGCAAACAATGGGCAAATTTATAACTTTAAGACCTTTCCCCTGGAGCTCTGGGGGCCATGTTATACCCAAAGACATAGTTATTGGGCCTTTCAACTATGATGAACAAAATGGCTATCTCAAAATTTTGATCGGACGATTTTTGGAAAAAGGGGTTGGGGTAGGGGGCCTAGTTGCCCTCCAATTTTTTTGTCACTTAAAAAGGGCACTAGAACTTTTATTTTCCGTTCTAATGAACCCTCTCCTGACATTCTAGGACTACTGATTCAATACGATAACCCCTGAAAAAAAAAACAAATAAACACGCATCCATGATCTTTCTTCTTGTAAAAAAAAAAAAAAAAAAAAATTGCAGATAGAAGCTTGAAACCTCTATAATAGGGTTCTCTCATAAGCTGAATCTAATAGTGTCATTTTCTTTAAGATAACTGGAATTTTAGGGAGTGTTTCCCCCTTTTTTCGAAAATCAGAAAAAGTTTCTCAGGTACTTAACCTTTGATAGGTAAGATTAATTTTTTCAGGCTCATAAATTTTGATGGGTAAAACTAAACTTGATGAAACTTATAAAAGGCGATTCTTTTGATATATCTATTGGTATCGAAATTCCAATTTTTAGAGTTTCAGTGACTATTGAGCTGGTTCGCTCCTTACTTACAGTTCGTTACCACAAACTGTTTGATAGACAGTGAAGCAGTAATTTTGTTTCTTTACTGTTTCAATTTCGTTCCTTTTTATACCTTAGAAAAACCTTGTATTTTTTAAAATTAATATTTAAACTTTTTAATTTTAAATTAATGTAGAAGGAACACTTCTTTGATCTTTTTAATTTTTTGTAAAGATAGGAGGGGGTCCCTCCCCTCATATACGGAACAATTTCTGTTCATTTTAAGTTTTGATGTTGCTCCGTACTTCCAGTTGAATTTTCTTTTTATTTGATTTGTGACGGTTTTTCAAATATTTCTAGGAAATCCTCCTCCCCTCATGTAATATTTCTCCTGGAAAATCCCTAGAAAAATTTGTTCCCATGGAAAACTATTCCCTTGCAAAATCCCCCTCCCTGTCAAAAATCCCACCCTAAAAAGATTAGTGAATATTTCTCAATAACAAATACTAGGCTATGCTTCGGAGACTATGGAAGCTAAAACAAATAATGAACGGACAAATTCGAATAACTTAACTTTTTTTTTCTCAAAATACTGAAGGAAAAAGTAAAAAAAAAAGTGAAGCCATTTTTTCAATCCAGATTTTATCCGAAAAAAATCAAGCTAAAAATTGCTAAAATTTTGGCGGTTAATCGTAATTTTTTGGCAAAGTAGGAAAAATAGCATTGGTTCAGGATTGCCGTAGTCAGCCTTAAAAAAGACAGGTTCTCCATATATTCCTACGGAAGGGGTAAAACCATGATCGAAAAAAGTGTCTGATAAGGAATTCAGCCCTTGACTTCCTGACTCAAAGTTAAACCATCTACCGACCGAACTACGTGATCTGTTAGTCCAATTTAATCTATTGGTTTCTGTAGGACCTTGATTGCGTAACTTACAGCCAAGGGCGGATCCAGGATTTTTTTTAGGGGAGGGGGTGCAAAATAGGCTGATCTAATAAACTTGCGCTAGGAGCAATATTGATTAACGCAAACTTGCGTTAATTAAGTAAATTACACTACGTTAGACTACGTTAGGGGGCACGCGCCCCCCTCGCTCCCCTGGATCCACCACTGCTAACAGCACTTTTATATTGGAGAGTCACTCAGACTATGGAGGGTCATGCCATCACCAAGAGCAGTTAGGAGAACTTAGAAATATGCTGAACAAAATTGCTATCTCAAAATTTTGATCGGGCGACTTTAAGGGAAGGGAGCCTGTTGGAAAGGGAGCTAGCTGCCCTCAATCTTTTTATTCACTTAAAAAGGGCACTAGCATTTTTTTTTTCCGAATGAGCCATTTAACATTTTTCTATGATGTTTTGGTAACACGCTAGTCCTGGTTGAAAAAAGAGACACATTAGTGCTACCCATGCAAAAAAGTTATTTTTCTTGTTGTTCAAGGGGGGGGGGAGGGCTGTAATTACCCTATGCAAGATTTTTGACCACACTGATTCTAATGGTATAATTGCTACTTTGATTTTACGGCATTTTTGAGGCAATTCAGGCTCTTTTTCAAAATCACCATAAAATTTTTTCTCAATAAACTTTTATTTTAAGTAAAATTCCGTTAGTGAATCAGTGACAGATGGCAATTTTTCTCATTAGGCAGTTTTTTCAAAACGTTTTTTTTTCAACTTTTGGTTACTATGGGATTTTGATCCCTCCGCAGAAGGTTGCAGCCACTGCTGCAACCATGGTCTAAACTTTGGGATCTTAGTACGCATCCTTTTTTTAATCTTTGTAGATATGACTAGAGCATACGTTTTTTTTTTTGCTCTGATGAGTTTTTTTTAAATATTTTGAAACATTAGTTCAATAACATCAACCACGGGATATCGCGAACAAAAAACAACTTCTGTTATAGGCACACTGCCAATTTTTATTTCTAAGGAGCCCAAAACAACACAGACAATTGAGAAGTTATTTGTTTGAATATTGTCATCTACCTTGAGAAGCAAGGACATATTTGGAGAGAAATATACTGCCCCCAACTAATTAAAAGACCCCGTAGCGTTTTCTTTAAGGATCGGACTAAAATTCTTCTTACGCATCTGAAGTTCCGTTACGGAATTTCTTACATTCTCGAGATCTGACAGATCCAATTCAGAGTCTGTTTCCTGTTTCCTTCATGTCTGTTTTAGTTATTTTTGTATTGCCACTGTTAATAATAGGCCTGTTTTTTTCACTCATCAATGTGCTAAGATCTTACATCTTTGTCAGAAAACGCTTAAAAGTGAAATCTTTGAACAGAGATCTTACATCTTTGGTCATTTTAATGCAAACGCCTTTCATCATTCTGCTCTGATCAGCGGTCTGAGAACAATGATGAGTAGATCATCAAAGTTCTCTCATCATTGGCAAAACAGTGGCAGTCTTCACACTTTTTGCTAACATCAGTGAGTTATTAGATCTTAGAACAAAGATGAGTTAAAAAACGATAATCTTTGCAGAAAGATGTAAGATCTTAGTGCTAAAAAACGGGCCTAATGAATCCTCTTACGTGTGGCTTTGCTTTGGAACTAAACCCGTTTCTTTATGTCATTCTTAATTCCGAAAGTTGGAGAAGTTCATTAATAGCAAAAGAATATCGCACATTGAGCATTCATATATGTATTTTGGGACACTTGTATGTTTTCATCATTTTATGCCTTGCTTATCTGAGGCGTATCAATTTCACAACCAACCATTTATCGCTGAATTATTTATGTTGATATACTAATGATTATTCTTTGAATTCTTTCTTTTTATTTTCTCGCTATTTTTTTGTTATATCTTGTTATTATTTTCTTAGCTATTTTTGTTTAAGGGGGGGGGGGGGAGTTAGATGTTTGTTTTTTCTTGGCGGTCCTTCTGAGGTTTTGACGCAACGACCCTAGTTTGCTGTGGTATGTTGTTTTCCATACGCTAATGTTTTTTCCCTGTCTGTTCTAGGTACTTTTATATTACAATTCTTCGTGATCCTATTTCTCGATTTCTTTCGGAATTTCGGCATGTTCAAAGAGGTGCGACATGGAAGGATTCAAAACATTCTTGTGATCGTCGACTACCCACCAAAACTGAGCTACCCCGTTGCTATGGTGGTTAGATGTTTTCATATCTTATTTTGTGCGTTTATCTAAAACTCATAGCCAACTAGAATGTTTAATCGTTTTATTCTTAAAAACTTTAACATTAAGCAGCTTTGCACTAATTGTTGGTTTTTAAAGCGTTTGCTTTTTTATCACTATAACCAGCCATAAATTTCTTCATTTTTTCCAGAACTCGACTATTTACATATTTGGAACGAAACAACGTAACAAAGCAACATATCATGGGTTACTTTTAGTTTTGTTAGATTGGTTACTCCCTGAACTGCTTGTAATCTGTTTGAGAAGTCTCTTTGCTATTGCCTCGTACTTCCAATACATTATTTTAACAACATTTGTTTTGGGTGATACGATTGGGACAAATTCTATTGGATAATTTTCATTAACATGGGCAGCCCTTGTAAAAAAAAAGCACAAACTAAAAAAAAAGTGTTGCTTACAATATATCCAACAACAAGATATATAATCCATGCTGATTCTAAACATACAAACTTTTTAATCATATTGATACTAATCATATGATCTAATCATATTGTTGCTCATCATTGATAGTAGCATATAGATTTTTGTACAATTGTACAAACCGGCTGTGTAAACAAAAAAAAATGACTTATGTCATTTTCCAACCTTATATATTTATCAAAAAATAACAGAGCTGTAAATATCTTCTGAAGGGAATTTTCTAGAAACCTCCTGGGATTTCTTGTTTGGAAATTTTTCAACTTTCTTTAATTTCAGCCTTTTCCATATTTTTGTTATTTTCGGATTTAACAGACTTAGATCATGTGGCTTTGTATTAAGAAGCTAAGACTCCTAGGGTTTGAGGAGTTGACATGGCTTTTCAACTTTCTTTAATTTAAGCCATTTTTTTCCTAGGGTGGTAACCCTTCTAGGGATTGAGGTTTGACAGTGTTTTTCAACTTTCTTTAATTTCAGCCTTTTCTATATTTTTGTTATTTGCGGATTGAACAGACTTAGATCATACGGCTTTCTATTAGGAAGTTAAGACTCCTAGGGTTTGAGGAGTTGACATGGTTTTTCAACTTTCTTTAATTTAAGCCATTTTTTTCCTAGGGTGGTAACCCTTCTAGGGATTGAGGTTTGACAGTGTTTTTCAACTTTATTTAATTTAAACATCTCTCATATTTGATTATTTTTAGGATCAAACGGACTTAGATTATGCGCTTTTATTTTACAATTTTTTGTTTTAAATATTGAAGTTTTAAGTTTAAGTTTGAAAAATTTTAGTTTTAAAGTTTAAGTTCTAGTATTTTTTAAGTTATAGTCTTAAGATTTCAGTTATAAAATTTTAGTTTTAATTTTATTAGTTTAATGTTTTAATTTTAAAGTTTTAGTTTTAAGGTTCTTATGCCAACGTTTTAGTGTAAAATCTTAGGTGTCACGCTGAGTTTTGAAGTCACAGTTTCAGTCACAAGTTCTTATACTGAAGTTTAAATTGTCTGGGTTTATATTTCTAAGGTTTTGGTTCTAAACTCCGTTATGTTGGTTATTTTTAATGTTTTAAAACATTTCAAGGTTTTGTTGAGGGTGCGCGGACGGATTGCCATTTTTGGGACTCACAGCCCAGAGCTTTTCCCACCTACGGGGGCCATTCTTTTTACTCTGTTTCACAGGCTTTTTATGTGGCCTGGAAGACACTGTACTCATCGACTTTTTTTTAATTAACGCTCTTTTCTCTGATTTATCAACGGTTTAAGTGGGTAAGAACAGTGTCAAATACAATATTACATATTATTAATATCATTCTACAACTTTGGATGTGTAGAATCCATTCTATAAGAAAATTCGTCATATTCTTACTTGACAGGGCACTTATTCTCTTCTCTTAGTTCGTAACCAATGTAATATTCCTTAGTCCCTAAGGCATATACAACTTTAAGGCATTATAAATTGACCACTCACTTAGGTGATTGCCTATTTGTTCCCTAGAGAGGTGGTGTTGGAGTAAATGAATAATGCAAGCTCGCAGTGCAATGCATTTTAGGTGCCCGAGAAACCAAAAATAGAACACCAGTCAGTTGGATATTTAGTTGGCTCAATGGGTTTTTTTCAGACTTAGCTTTCTTAGTCCTTCTTGACTGCTTGGTGTCTGAAATCTATTATTCGAGATGCTTATTAAGGTATTTCGTGTAGCTCAAAATACAAATTTCAGACACCACACTGTCAAAAAAGACTAAAAAAACCTAGTCTAAAAAGCCCGTAGAAAAAAACTAAACATGCGACGACTGGTGCTCTTTTTTTCTTTTTTTAGATACCTATGATGCATTGAACTGTGAAATAGCATCACCTGTTTACTTCACCCTCTTCTCTCTAGGGAACCAAAAGGCAATCGCCTCAAGTGGGGTACTCGGTATAAAAGAATATTGTTTTTGGAGTGGGATTTAGTATGTATACAGCAGTGTGAGAGTCAATAGTAAAGTGTAGATGAATTGCCTCAAGAAAGTGTGTGTACATGATAGAATTAGCATGGATTGAATGCTGACTAAGACGAAAATCTGAGTTACGAAACAAGCACTAGTAGAGACATCATTGGAAATGTATGCATGCGTTGTCATGAAGGTGAGGAATTAAATTTCTTTGGAGTACCGAAAAAGTTCAAGTCTTGGTTAAGCCTTGTCTTGTGAAAGGATAACATCTCCAGAGAAACTGTTGCTCAAGGATAATGCAAGCCTAAAAAAACAGTTAGTCAAGGGTAAGCTTCTTGCTTATGCTTCTGGTAGCATGTTACCGATTGATAAATCGTACCGATATGTATCAGATGTTAGCTTTCAAAAGAAATTAAGAGAAAGACAGGCTTATTGCTGTTTCAGTGTCATAATCCATATTTTATCTACATATTGGAAATGAGACATATTCACTCACACCATTTACCCGTGTCATTTTGACATTTTTGCCTCTTAATTACTCGGACTATCTGTCTTGGCTTTTTCCCTACAATTAGCCATGTCTTGATGCCTACTGAAAAACACTTGATTTTCAATTCAAAATCAATGGGTGAAAAGCAAAGTGCCTGTGAACGTTAATGGTGATATTGGTAGTGTACCAATAGACACACTCATTGAATCAAATAATAACAATGATAAAACGCTGAATAATCAACCGTAATAAAACTATGTATGACACAAAATGTCATTGCTACCCATTTCTCGATTTTTACCGTTGGTGAATTGGTTGTTGAAACTATAGGTCTTAAAGGGATACCTGTTTTATGTATTTTTGGCATTCTTGGGCTAACTCATCCCCTCGGAAAGAACTTGTAATACATCTGGGGTGTGATACTTCCATACCCTTGCCCGGGGTCATAAATACAGGCGGAGGAGGAAGAAGGCCCCTCAAATTTACACTCAAAAGGGCCCACTGGTTTGTCCACAAGTTCCATGAGTTGCAAACCTTCTCCCAGCAATAGGTTAAATTGCATTGTGATGCAGAACACCATCGCGGGAGGATCCACTATAGGAGGACAACTGTGGCAGGGCGTAAGATCCAGATCTATGGACAACGGCCTCTGCAAAGGGCTGCCTCGACCTTTTCGGGGTACCTGAAAGACTGGGGACCTTGCGGTCAACTCTATTCCCACTTGAGGAGTGGCGCCCCTCGAGGAAATTATAGCCTAGTAAACGACACAGTGTTCGCACGGGATTCTGACTAATGGACAATTCTTCTGGGATTGGTATGTTTTGATGGGCATCTTTGGGCTGAAAAACCTCTTCCTAGCTGATTTATCTATTACGGGTTGCCTCCCCGTAGTAGCATAATATTTGTAGGCATGAATATATAATGAGTCGGAGGTAATAGACTTGAGATTGTCTGTGCAGGATTTCGACTCTTGTTGATAGAAGAGCATCGCCAAGTGCTGAAAACCATGTTGTGACCAAGATGGGCCCAGGATTGCACAAAGCCTCCATTCATGGAGGTCCCAGGGATTTCTTGCTGTCCGGTTCTAAGCCGGCTTAAGCACTTCGGTGTAGACTTGAGAAGATATGTGATCACCGTCCTGCACTGGTATCTGGGATCATTGCTTTTCCTGAGGTGAAAAAATTTCAATGATTTAAAGAACATGAAAATTGGAACTTGGAATGTTACGACATTAAAAAATGACTTTTGTATCGACATTTTGACTGACAAATTCAGACGATTCGAACTGGATTTATTAGGAGTTTCAGAAACTCATATCCCAGGGGTAGGAAGCATGAAATTAGGTGATATAGAATTTGTTTACTCAGGCAGGAAGGATGGGGTACATAGACAGGGAGTAGGGCTCATGATGAATAAGGAAGCCGCTAAGTCTTGTTTAGGCTGGGAAGGTATTAATAATAGAATACTAATTGCTCATTTTATGACTAGAAAGTTCAGGGTTTCAGTTATAGTAGTATACGCCCCTGTAGAACCGACTGATGGAGATACTAGTGACTCAGATGAATTTTACTTACAGTTACAGGAGCAAATAGACAAGGTCCCAGGTAGAAATATGATGTTATTACTGGGAGATTTTAACGCCCAGGTTGGTAGAAATAAGGATAGATGGTATCCCAGCTTAGGTAAATTTGGTGTAGGAATAGAAAACAGTAATGGATACAGACTTTTGCAATTTTGTAGGTATAATAATCTAGTTATAACCAATACGGTGTTTGGTCATAAAATGGCTCATAAGCTAACATGGTATTCACGTGATGGTAAGACAGAAAACCTTATTGATTATGTTATAGTAAACCGAAGACTGGCAGGATCAATACAAGATACTAGGGTATATAGGAGTGCTGTTATTGATGTTAAAAGTAAAAATCACCATCTAGTAGTGTCAAGGGTTAATTTAAAGCTGAAATATCGGAAGGGTAATTACCTCCCGGGAAGTTATGATGTTAGTAGACTCCAGGATGAGAATTTGAGAGAAACTTTCCAGGAACAGTCGAATACTAAACTTGAGAGTTTAAAATTTGCTAATGTGGAAGATGGTTGAAATAACTTTAGAAAAATAATTTGTGAAGTTGCTGAAGGTGTATTAGGGATGAAAGCTAGAACTGCAGCTAAGAATATTAGTGAAAAAGCTTTATGTTTAATAGAAAGGAGAAAGGACTTGTACAAGAATTATCTGAGTGATAGATCGCATGAAAACAAAAGAAATGTAAAGAAAGTGGAGAAAGCATTGAAATATGAACTAAGGAGATGTGAAGTGGAGGCCATGGATAAAATTGCACGTTAACAAATGGATAAAATAGCACGTTATTGTACTGGCACGTTAACAAATTGAGAGGTAGTAGTCAATCCGGAATTGTCCCAGTTAAAGATAGGAATGGGGTGGCAATTAGTGATAAGGAAAAAGCTAAAGCGAGATGGGCCGAACATTTTGAGAACTTGCTTAACCGAGATAGAGTTGCAGGAAAAAATATAGAGGAAAATGAAAAAGTTTGTGATACCTTGGATGTGAAGGAAGATTTGTTTTGTGAGGAGGAATTAGCAACAGTACTAAAAGGATTAAAGAATAATAAGGCTCCAGGTGCTGATAGGGTAGTAAATGAGTTTCTTAAATATGGTGGCTCTGAGTTTAGAAATAAGTTATTGAAGATTATGAATATGATTTTTGAAAAAGGGGAAGTATCTAACGATTTTAGGAAAACCTTAATTAAGCCACTTTATAAGAAAGGTGATAAAAGTGAGTGTGGTAATTATCGAGGCATTAGTCTGGTCTCTGTAGGTAGCAAATTGCTTAGTAATATGATACTTTTTAGACTGAGAGATGCCGTAGACAAAGTTTTAAGAGAAGAGCAGTGCGGTTTTAGAAAAGGTAGAGGATGCGTTGACCAAATTTTCACTCTTAGGTTAATAATTGAGAAGTGCCTAAGTTTTCAAACACCTTTGGTCCTCAGTTTTATAGATTATGAGCAAGCGTTCGATTCTGTTGATAGAGGAGCTTTAGTAAAGGTTTTATCTTTGTATGGTATACCAGACAAATACATTAAAGTGATTAGTGCTATGTACGAGAATAACACTGCTGCGGTTAAGGTAGGAAATGAGGTTAGCAGCTGGTTTTGTATTAAA
The DNA here is from genome assembly GCA_027921565.1 of Artemia sinica. Lineage (NCBI taxonomy): Eukaryota > Metazoa > Arthropoda > Branchiopoda > Anostraca > Artemiidae > Artemia > Artemia sinica. The sequence continues at coordinate 63,360,626 of CM051261.1, read as the reverse complement.
TCAGGAGTTAAGCAGGGTTGTGTTCTATCCCCCTTTATATGGATTATTTTGATGGACTTTGTTTCAAGGAGCACAGGAAAGGCAATGGGAGACCACGGAATCAAATGGGGAGGAAAAAATCTCCTTGACTTGGATTATGCTGATGATTTAAGCATCCTAGATGAAAGTGTGAGCAAAATGAATGACGTTTTAGAGGTTTTGTTAGTTCAGGGTGCTAGTATTGGTTTGAAAATTAATGTTAGGAAGACTAATTCACTAAGGCTAGGAATAAGTGAAGATGAAAAGGTGACGTTGGGTAATGAAAAGATTGATCAGGTGGGCAGCTTCACTTACCTTGGTAGTATTATTAGTAAAGATGGTGGGAGCAGTGAAGATGTTAAAAATAGAATAGCCAAGGCTCAGGGTGTTTTTTCACAGTTAAAAAAAGTCTAGATGGATAGGAAGATAGGTCTGCAAACCAGAATTAGAATCTTAGAAGCTACAGTGATGACAGTGGTCAAATATGGCTCTGAAGCATGGACGCTCCGAAAAGCGGATGAAGATTTGCTAGATGTTTTCCAGAGAAATTGCTTAAGGATTGTTCTGGGTACCCGGCTGACTGACCGTATTTCAAACAATAGGCTATACGAAAAATGTGGTTCAATACCGCTTTCTAGGTCTATAATGAAAGAAAGGTTGAGGTGGTTAGGGCATGTTGTGCGGATGAAGGATGACAGATTGCCGAAGATTGTTCTTTTCGGCCAACCATCTGGGGCTAAACGGAAGGCAGGTCGTCCCCGTCTGGGGTGGGAGGATGTCATAAAGAACGATTTAAAGGAAATGGGAACTTGGTGGGTGGGTGTAAAAAGGGAGGCTTTGAATAGATTGGGGTGGAGGAGGAGCGTGTGTAGCTGTGTCGGCCTCAGGCGGCTTGGTGCTGCGATGAGTTGTTAGTAGTAGTAGTAGCAATGCTGGACAATGATATTATAGGCAGCACAATAGCATAGCTTAAATAAGGAACGATGTTGCCACAATGTATTATTTGTTTGTTTGTTTTAAACCAGGGCATTTCGTATCGAAGGAATTTTCGTAGAAACTTTGAAAAGGGCTGATTCGATTGGAAATTGGAAGGGCTTGTGCCCTTTTTAATTGCCGAAAGTGATTGGAAGGTAACTAACACCCCTTCCAAGCTCACCATTTCCCTAACATATCCAATCAAAATTTGAGATAACTATTTTGCTCAACATAGTTGAAAGATCTGGAAATTATTTTTTTGAGGAGGACACTCCCCCAGAGCCCTCAGGGCAAGGTTTGTAAATTATGCTCTAGAGGCATAAAAGTTTTTTAAAGAAAGCGTTTCTGTAGATTCTTCAAAAAGGGCTCATTCGATTGAAATTCAAAGCGCTAGTGCCCTTTTTAATGGAAGAAAGTGATTGGAGGGTAACTGACCCCTCTCTCACGCCCACCATTTCCCCAAATACATTCAATCAAAACTTTGAGACAACTGTTTGTGCAACGTAGTTGAAAGTTCTGGAAATTATCGCTTTGAGGATGACATTACTATGCGTAGGGTTCTAAACCCCTATGCTTTCTAAAAGCCAGAATATAATTTCTACTTTACTGGAAAAAATTTAAATGAATTTACTGAAAAAAAGTGTGCATTGTCAGTTGTGTAATATAAATATGTTGGTATTTATTCCTTAAGATCTTAATTAATTTTGATTTCTTGAAGTTATAAAAATAAAAAACATTTAAAAGAATGTTTCTCAGTAAAGTACAGATTATATTCTGGCTTTTAGAAAGCATAGGGGTTTAGAACCTGTAAAAGGAAGTAAAAAAGCATGGTCAACCTCAAACCCTAGAAGCGTTAGCGGCCTAAGACGGCCCGCATAATCTAAGCCCGTTCAGTTCAAAAAATATTAAAATACATAAAACACTTAAATGGAAAATAAGCAAATGAAATTTAATGAAATGTGAAAAAGCTGATCGATGGTAAAATAAAGCAAAAAAAAAATGTGAATTAACGAAAGTCAAAGAGTAGAGTATCCCCCAAGTTTCTTTTAGAAGCCTCTGAAGTAGAGTGAGAAGAAGGGTCCCCCGCAATAAAGACATTCAAAGGGGATGGTACCCCCCCCCCCCCCGCCCCCTAAAAAAATCCCTGAAATAGAGTTGGGGAAGGGCCCCTTTAGGTATAGAATTTTCAAAGAAAAACAGGATTTATTTGAAATTAATAAAATAAAAACTTTTTATTAATATGGCGTTATAGGAGTGTAAAAAATGTAAAAAACAAAGCTAATAAGAAATAAGAAGGAAGTTGAATAAGACGCGCACTCCCAAAACACAGAGAAGCCAGTGCCCTTAAGATGGATCTGAGGAGAAGAGCCCCCGTAGGTCTAATAGAACAAGCATATAAATCTTAAAAAACAAACAAATAAGCGATATAAAGGTTGACATTAAAAAAAATTCAAAAGAAAAAAGAATGTAGAGAGGACGTTATCTTCCCAAGCCCCGAAGAAATGCCACCCCGAAACAGAGTGAGGGGAAAAGGGTCTCCATATGAGTAGTAACCATGGTACTATTTTGTTTGCTGCCATAGCAATTTCAATGTTATTCTGGACCTTGTATACACCTTTTCAAAGAGAGTGAGTATCCTCTCACATGGCATTACACTTCTACGACTTTATGTTCCTTTCTGTGTTATTCTGGACCTTGTATACACCTTTTCAAAGAGAGTGAGTATCCTCTCACATGGCCTTACACTTCTACGACTTTATGTTCCTTTCTGTGTTATTCTGGACCTTGTATACACCATTTCAAAGAGATTCAGAGCTCCCTCACATTGCGTTATACTATGTTCCGTTTTGTACTTGTTACATAACATGTTATGAAGGACAAGTTTTTCTGACACAATTTACTGGATTTCTAATTCACGGTATACATGTCTTTTTAGGGTAAACCCGTGTTAGAAAACCAGCGTGTCTTGTTTCGCTGTTAATATATTCAATTATTTTTTGTATATATTCAGGTTTCAAATTAGGATTTTCAACAGTTTGAATAGTTCATTCAACCTATCAGTATCGGTATTTTTGCGATCATTTACATAGATATGGAATATTCTAAGCAGCTTCTGGTGAGTAAAATTTTCTCATTATTATAATAAAAAGAAATTGTCTCTCCATTAAGTTAAGGAAGAAATTCCTTCCTTACACTTTTGTTTTTTTTTCACCATGTTTTTACCTCTTTTAAAAAGCTTCCTTCTCTTAAATATTAAACGGTCCATGTATTTCAATTTTAGTAAATATTAAAAAAAGAGGCATGTTCACTTTGATTTTGGCTCGTTGTATATGAAAAATTAAAATAGAATTTGCATATTAGTTTCGGCAGATATGAAAGGTCGCCTCCCTCCTCAATATCTTGCTCTTTACACTAAAGTTCGAATTTTGTTCGAATCACAAAAGGTTGGTTAAGATATCTCTTTTGAAAATGCTAAGAAAAAAATAAAAAAAAATAAGCGTATAGGGTGAGATATAGGCTAGAGGGTGAATTCCTTATATACTTAATAATTTTTTAGTTTAGGCTATGTCCAGGAATCCTTTTCTTCCTTTTTTTTCTGTGATTTTAAGTATTTCGTAATTTAGGTATATAACTTTTAAAAACTTCGCATATAATTGTCAACTTTTTTTTGTGTTTGATATTATGGAATTGAGGGTCCAATGCCCTCCGTTAATATTCTGAATAAGTAAGAATTGAGCTAGCTAATTAAATTTTGTCATTTTTTTTTTATTTCAAATTTTGGGGGTTTAGTACCATGATATTCGTATGTACGCGAAGGAACATTTGAGTAGAAAAATATTGATTTGTAAAAAGTAGCCGGCATTCTAAAGCACTAATAGATTGAGCGCTACAATTTTCAGAATCGACTTTATAGGTCAAATTATATCACGGGAAGAGGGTTTTAAAATCCCCCTTCCCTCCAAACTCAAAATTTTCCAAAATTCTACTTCAGAAGCTTTTTTAAATATTTGTAAAGCTTTAAGACATAGAGCACTACAAACATCAGAATTGACTTTATAGGTCAAATTATATTATGGGGAGATGTTTTTGAAATCACCCTTCCCTCCTTCCCTTCCCTCCAAACTCGAAATTTTCAAAAATTTTATTTTAAAAGCTTTTTAAATATTTCTAAGGTGCTACAAACATCAGAATAAACTTTAGAGGGCAATTTATCTGTAAAAGAGGGCTTATTATTTCATTACTAAATTTTTCTTCTTTTTTAAGGATGTTGAGGTGGATTCTTGCAATCACCCTCCCTCCGAAAAGAGACCAAGATGGATGATATCACATCAATGCAAGCTGCAAGGCCAACAGTAATCAGATTTGCTAATTCCAATACACGTTCGTTGGACCAGCCAGGAGTCTCTATGCAATCTGGCAAGAAATTCGAGTCAGCCTCATCCGATCAAGATGGAGGGAACACTCCTCTTCACGCCTTGCCAGAGACTTCTGATGTACAAGTGCAGCCATAACTTGTAAATGTATATATTTTTTTTCTTTTCCGTATTTTTTTTCAAAAATAAGACAAATTTTTTCTCAACTGCATAACTTTTGATGAGTAAAACTTAAATTTGTTTCTAAACTATTCTATAATAATATTCCTATTTCATTTTCTTTCATTAACCAAATTAGCAATATATAAAAGAGTGGTTATAACACACAGAAGTAGCAAATAGCTTATCATAGATTTATAAAACTTTACCTGTAATTTCTCTTTTAAGCAAGATGTTTTCTAATGCAAAAAATCCGATTATTTCATTAAACAACTTCTATATATATTTATATATATATATATATATATATATATATATATATATATATATATTATATATATATATATATATATATATTATATATATATATATATATATATATATATATATATATATATATATATATAATATATATATATATATATATATATATATATATATATATATATATATATATATATAATATATATATATATATATATATATATATATATATATATATATATATATATATATATATATATATATATATATATATATATATATATATATATATATATATATTTATATAAACAAATTACTATTTCATTGTTGACAGTTGAACAACCGCTCTTGAACTAGGTTAATCTTTTGCATTAAGCTTTGTGTGTATCCTCTTATCAAATGTCCCATCGAGAAGGTTGAATTTTAATCCTATAGGTATAAAATTTGAACCTTAATCGCTTGCTCGCTACAAAAGTGACTTTCAAATAACTGGATTTTTATCTTCGATAAGATATTCACACGAGAAAAAGGATTCTTAAAAGCTATTTTCGAAAAGAATTTGAGACTGAAACTCTAGGGTCGTTATAATACACAAGTTCTATTTGAATGGTATTGTGAAGTCCTCTATCCCAACTCGAAAGAGCATCAATCCTTCTACTCCAAAGGAAGCTCTCAGCCCCCTAAGGTCCCCCCCCCCGGAGCCCTAAAAAGGATCATCCAACATTTTAATTGCACTTTAATTATTGATATGGAAGGGGAAAAAAGTTCTTTGCTTACAGAGATTTATTTAGTCCAGGTTAACTACATCCGACACTTCAATCAAACCCGTTGCTAAACGACATAGGAAAATTCGGATTGTCGAGAAAGTTACACCAACACCAGCAACCAATGTATGGGATTCATGGTCATTAACCGAAGCTGAAGAACAATGCTTCATAGAGCATACTGCATCGGTTGAACGATGGTCGAATTTTATTGAGAATTATAATTAAGAGGGACAAGCACTAGAGATGGATCCCTATTTTGCATTTTTATTCTGAAATTTGTTTTTGAATAAAACCATTAGTTTTATATATCATTCTCTTGTTCTAACTTATCCTCTAAGAATAAAACTTCATTTTCCTGACTAAAACGATATATATTTTTAACATGTTCAATTGTCATTATGAAAGACGTAGGCCAATGTAACTTTTTTTTTCTTTTAATTGTTCAGGTGGCGGGACAATGACTATGAAAAAACTAACATAGTATATTAACTTTATAAAAATAATGGTTATTTCACATGGAAAATAAAACCTTTTTTCTACAGATTAATGAAATACCACTGCCGTTGGATGATGAAACATCGGAATTTACAGGGCCAATTCTGTCACCGCCAATGGAATTCAGAGACGAACCTGCATTAGTTGTAGATAATATGGAATGGCAAGGGAGTTTTCTTAACGATATTTTTGGGGACATAGCTAGCCTAGACGACTTAAATTGTGATACTGATATGATAGAGGATCCGGACTGGGTAGATAAATTTATGCATGAACATTTAGGCGATGTAATTGAACCGGGTCCTCGTAAAGAAATTACGTCGCAAGAAAATACAGGCTGGCTTGATCAATTGTCCCCAAACACCTTGGAAAATGTACTAGGGGATCTCATGTCATCTCCAACCATTGCAGTTGAACATACCAGGAGTATTGACAATTCTGAGTCACCCTCCACCATTCCGCTTATTGGTACAACAATGCAAATTGTTGGGCCTAATTTTTCCGGGGACATTTTTAACGATAACTTCACTATTAGTGAATTAGATCCTATACAAATAGGTACAGGACATAAAAATAGTGCTATGTCCCCGGAATTGCGTGATTTTTATTTGTTAGAGTCTGCTCTAAGTCATTTGCAAACATATAGGGTAGATTTTAACGCTCCCGAGGAAAACGCGGGCATTATTTTAACTGACCCTGTGAAAGTTCTCCTTAGCTATATCGACAGAATTCGAGCGCAAATTAAGATTCAGATTCAGAAATGGGGGGGCCAAGGGGGAGTTAAAGCATCGGTGAATCAAAACGTTTATTTACAAAAGGGGACATCTGGGGATATTTTTTATTTTCATTTTTCAACTGGCAACCAGACTATTTACCCAGGTCTAAACGAATTTGAAGACAACTTTTTCAACTGGGTGAATAAACTAATTTCAACTTTGAACACGTTTAATGAGAGAGGTAGTGGGTCAACAATTTTATACATTGAACATATGGATCTGAATCTCAGTAGATTTAAAAAGAACTTTATTTTAAGAGGGGGGCGAGGTAACAAAATAAAATGCCACCCAGATTTGACGGCTACAGGAGGGGTTCAAGGTTTCAATTTTGACACGGGGCTGCAATGTTTTAAGTATGCATTTTTAACGGCAGCCCATAAAACATTAAACAAAGATTCAACAATGAAAAATCTCGACGGACTTGCACGTAATGGTGGAAAAAATTTCCCTAAAGTAAATTTTGATTGTTTAGAAGGAAAGTATCCTTGTCCTTGAAAGAAATAAGCATATTTGAAAAAGCAAATGAAAATCTTGGGGTGGGGATGGTTGTTCTCCAGTATGACACTGAATTTGTAGATGGGGGGAAAAACCGAATAAAAAAGGGGTTTTGTATTCAGTGAGGATACCGATGGTGGAAACTGTCAAAAATTGGGTATGAATTATTTACGAGCCTCCCAAAGATGTAAATTCTTATGGTCATTTTTTTCCCATTACAGCAATAAGTCGACTCGTATCTCAAGGCACGAAGAAAGGAGAATGTCTCTATTGCCCCATGTGCCTTTCTCCATTTAGATCTGAGCGAACATTCTCAGATCACATGAACCATTGCAAAATTCATGGGAATCAAATAATTGAAATGCCGGCAGAAGGCAAAGACACTTTACAATTTAAAAATTTCCAAATTCCCTGCTACAAGTTGATAAAAAGTGTGTTTGGATTGTGAAACGAGACTGGTTGAGGTATCGGACCCATCAAGGCCAAATATAGTCAAGGAACACAAAGTAGTTGCGTGTTCCTATGCGCATGCCCGTCGTGATTCCAACAATAAAATGCAATTGGAAGTTTTTTTTTACTATGGATGAGGAGGGCAGCATGGAAAAGTTATTGATATCTTTAATAAAAACAGCGAACGGGGCAATTTCTCGATTACGTCACACCAACTACCCAATGACATTGTCAGATAAAGAGCAACTGGCGCTGGAAAAGGGGACAATTTGCTGGGTATGTAGGGGTGCTCTTGCCCCAAAAGACGCGGTCCAGGACCACAATCACCTTATTGACCCCAATTCAGTGGGAAAAAGTAACTTTCGAGGGTGGGCTCACAATTCATGTAATTTAAAAATTAAACAGCAACTTTTTCTACCTGTTTTTATACATAATGCTAACTACGATCCAAAGTATGTGCTACCAGCATTGGCACATCTTCAAAGAAATGGAACAATAGATGATGCATGGGTGATAGACAGCTTTACCTACAAAATCATACCTAAATCAGCGGAAAAGTTGCTTGTTTTGGAATTTATGTGGAAATTTGTTGAAGCCGGCGTTGAGTACACGAATAAAATTCGCTTTTTAGATTCATACAGTTTTTTCCCTAAATCATTGAGCGAATTAATTCAAGTGCAGAAAAACGAGGACGGTTGCAATGCTTTCCTCCTTCTCAAGCAACAATTTCCAAATGATTTATATGATTTGTTGACGACATTGTTCCATGTCGAGATTCGCCAAGGAAACTATTCCTCCAATTGAATAATTTTACGACAGTCTTCACGATCGTAGTTGCACCCCCGAGGAATACAGTTTTGCTAAAAAAGTTTGGGCAGAGGGAGGGTGTAAAAATGGGTTTGACTACTGCAAGCTGTATTTGTCGAGTGACGTGTTAACTCTGTTAGACATTATGTGTAAAAATACGGACAAAATCTATGAGGAGTTTAATCTTGATTTGGGCTATTATTTTTCTTCGCCTCATCTAGTGATGGACCTTATCCTAAAAATTAGTGGGGAAAAAATTGGGCTAATCACAGATATTGATCAGCATCTGTTCATAGAAAGATCAATGAGGGGGGTTTTTGTTTTTCACGGGGATTGTATCTTGGAAACTGATCCAACAGGAGAGAAGACGGGGACAAAATCAGATGCAGTTTTTCTCGATATGAATTCTCTCTACCCCTCGGCCATGTCCCATTCTGCGCTACCTTGCGGTGACTATAAATGGCTCAATGACCCTCAAGCTCCCCATTTCCCCAACATTGACAGTGTTGAGGAGAATGGTCCGGTGGGATGGTTTTTTGAAATTGATGGAGAGATACCAGTCGAGCTTCACGATTCAGTTAAGGATTTTGTTTTTCCATGCATCAATAGACCTGTGACTAAGGACTCTTTGAGCCCTCGCAATAGGCGTTTAGTCGAGGTGGACGGATTGCATTGGACACCTTCAAAACAAAAACTTATTGCTGACCTTCTGCCGAAAAAAAACATAGTTGTACATCATGTAGCTTTAAAATGGATGTGCAACAACGGTTTCAACGTCACAAAGGTTCACAGAGCACTCCAGTTTAGTCAAAAACCCTATTTGAAAATGTTTGTTGACACTTTTGTCAACAAGCGTTCTGAAGCACAGACGAAGGCTGAAAAAGAAATTTATAAACTCATTTTGAATTCAGCTTTCGGCAAAATGTGTGAGAGTGTTCGTAATAGGAATCGTTGTGACGTTGTGACCGATCCCGAACAATGTGCTCGAATTATTGCCGATCCAAATTACACTTCCTTCACAATCATTGGCCCGGACATGGTACTTTTGAATAGGAAAAAAAGACGCATTGTCTTGAATAAAAATATTGCTGCAGGCAGTGCTATCTTGGAGATCTCAAAAAAGCTCATGTTGGAATTCTACTACAATGTGGCTAGGGTACAGTGGCCGGAAAAGGGGCAAGTAGAGGTCTGCTACGGTGACAAGGATTCTCCACTGTTAAAAGTAAAAACCCCAAATCTAATCGATGATTTGGCGCACGGTGAAATTATCAGTTCACGGATGGACTACACCAATTGGAGTGGTCTTTACTCAGAGCTAGTAAAACGTCGGGCACCCAATCAGCTTTTATTTTTTAAATCAGAAACGGGAAGCGACTTGATTTCCCGTGGTATGTTTGTAGGTCCGAAGGTGTACTTTATACAGACACACGACGAGGAAATCAAGAAACGTTGCAAAGGAGTACCCACGTGCTATGTGGATAAGAATTTCGACATGGACATTTATAGGAATTGTATTGTTCAAAATACAATTCCACGAGCCAAATTGCTGGCAAATCGTTCTCTCAAATACAGGAACTTTACTGTAAATGTAGAAAAAATTGCCATGAGTACCATTTCCGACAAGGTCTATGTTTGTCAAGATGGTGTGACTACCCTTCCCCTTGGACACTATTTAACTTCAGACCGGGCCGAATGTGTTACCCATAGGGAAAGTCTCGGTTTAAATAAAGTCCTGTAAATTATTTCCTAAAAACCTTTGGGGGGGGGGGCCTCACGGCAGCGGGGGGGGGGGGGGGGGGGGCTCGCGGCCCGGGGGGGGGGGGGTGCCAGCGAGGGGCGCACCGCCACTATCAAAGTTATCTTTTCGACTTAGAGCAGATTTTTTGTAAATGTTTCATTCAAAAAAAAGTGATATTTTTTTCAAGTGCTTTAATTTAATGTTGTATTTTTTCTCTATAAATAAACAAAAAAAAGCATTCAAGTATTTTTTCTCTGTGTGCCCATGTAAATGTTGTATTTTTTTTTATAAATAAATTTAAAAAAAAGTGTATTTTTTCATGTTTAATGTGCTTTTTTTTAAGTATTGTTACTTTTTTATGTATATAATAAAAGAAAATATGATTCTTTATTCGTCTTCTTCTTGAAGAACAGAGTAGTAGGGAAATTATTTAGTCATTAGACAATTAGGGTCTACAGTTAGTTGTCCAGGTGAACTGTTGAAGGGAACATGTATCAATTTAAAACACCATTCAGATCGTTTCTGTGTGGGCCCTCAATATTGGGCAAAACAACACTCTTAACTAAAATAATTAAAAATTGCGATAAAATCTTTGTGGAAAAGCCAAAAAAAATATACTATTGCTATAGTATTTGGCAGGAGTCATACGATAAAATAAAAGCAATTGCTTCCATGGGATTGGTGCAGATACAATTCATACAGGGACTTGATGTTTTCAGCATTATTGAACCAAACTCTTGGCTGATCATTGAAGATCTGGCTGAATCTATTGAACAATGGTCCCAGCAAATGCTGCAATTGTTCACTGTTCGCTCTCAGCATGAACAGATTTCCGTTACTCTGGTTCCACACAATCTCTTTCATCAGAGCAAATGTATGCGAACACTTGCTTTGAACTGCACCTACTATAGCATCTACAGAGTTGTTCGTGATTCTAGCTCGCTAATAACACTCAGTTAACAAATCTATCCAGGTGCCCCTAAATTTCGGCTCTCAGCATACAATCAGGCAACTAATAAACCCCACGGTTATATCCTATTGGATCTTAATCAAAATACACCCGAGGATCTGCGTGTAGTCACAGATATTTTCGACAATGAAATTACAGTATATCTCCCCGTGAACACTAAAAAGACCTATTAGTCGCTATCATGACACTGAAGAAACTACATGAAAATAGACATTTGTTTTCAGCTCTAAGCGCTTCAAAACCTCAGCTTAGAAAAGCAATACTCAAACATGGTATTGACAATGATTTCATTAATCTAATATCTGAACTTTGTTTAAATTTGACCGAGGGTAATGTTCAATTGCCAGAAGTAGTTAAGCAACAGGCAAAGCAACATCGTTCCATTGTACGTACATTGGCCTCTAAAAAGAAAGGAAAGAATTTTAAAAGGAAACGACTTCTTCAGGCAGGCGGTAGCTTTTTCACACTTTTACTGCCAATAATTGCAGGACTTGTAAACAGTTTTCTCTAGAGAATGTCTAAACCCTATAAATTGACTCCAATAGAACTCGCTCTCTCACCCGTGGAACACTTTGAGGACAATCTGAGTAAATTCCTTTACAATGAAACTATTGAGGATGATAAAAAACTGCTTTTACTTCAAGATGCACTTCGCCGAGTGGACAAACACAAGACCTATCGATCGAAGCCCACTGCTGCTGCTGCTGATCACAAAAAAGAATCATCTCCTCAAGAGTCTGCTGCTGGAACACAATTAAAGAAGGAGGAATTGGATTCAATTGTATTGAAAATTGGAAATCTAATGCCCCACTCATATCGTGAACAAAGTAAACGACTCCTAACCTATCGCTTGGAAAGTGGTCAAATTCAAGTTGAGAGCACTGGGGAAGGGATTATAATTCAGGGCAAGAGCTATAATCTACTTGATTTAATGTATGACATGGTTGTAAATCGTAAAGGACTATTATCATTTGACACTCATCTATACAACTTTCTAAATACATTAAACTTCCCCAAAAGTCTTATTGGCAATAGACAAATTCTAAAAAAATTTAATGAACATGCATCATCGACAACATTGACACCATTAAAATATGAACTTGAAGAAGAAGATTTTAAATCAATTTTGGAAAATACTAGCACACCGCTGATAGCTAGACAAAAGCGAAGACGTATCAAGTCAACGTCACCAACAGCCAGTATACAAAAGGGTAGCGGATATTACACAACGTGTTTACATGCAAAATGGTTGAAGTTCTGAAAGGTGTTTATGAAAATATAGGTGAGGCGGGGAGTTTAAGTTCCCCCACCACTCTTTCCAAAGTCACTGGTGTTCACACTAAAAGTGTACAAGACTATCTACAAAATGAATCAAGTTACACTCTGCATAGAAATCATAGACTTCGTGCCAATCAATATCGAAAAACTAAAGCCTTTTACCCATTGCATACAATGCAAGCAGATCTCCTGACTCTAGATGAGCTTCAAAGACGTCACAATACACCGTACAAGTACATTCTACTTGCAATCAGTGTTTTTAGTCGCTATGCATATGCAATTCCATTGCGATCAAAGAGAGGTGTTGAAGTTGCTCAGGTCATTGAAAGTATTCTCGAACAGGATTCATATAAAAAAATTCAAACGGATCGCGGTAGTGAATTTGTTAATCCCCATGTTGCAAAAGTACTAGAGAAATATAGTACACTGCTCTATCATAGTCACAGTCCTATAAAGGCTGCATTGGCCGAACGATTGATAAGAACTATTCGACTTTTAATTTCAAGATATTGTACATTGAAAAATACATCGACTTTTATTCATGATCTAGATAAAATCATGTTGATTTATAATCAACGGCCTCATCGATCGTTGTCCAACTCTACACCAACGGAAGTTCATCATTCTGATCATGATACAATTGACACCTTTCTTAAACAATATTCCAATGAATCAAATGTCAAGAAGAAAAATAAATTCAATGTTGGTGATACTGTTCGAATTAATAGAACAATTAATGTTTTTGAAAAGGGGAATTGCTTGTGGTCCACTGAACTTTTTAAAGTGGCAAAAATCCTAGACACTAAACCCATAACTTATCGCTTGCGTGATGCCAAAGATGAAGAGATTCTCGGCGGCTTTTATGACTATGAACTGCAAAAAGTTAAAAATGCTAGTGAAATCTATCAAATTGAAAAGATATTAAAGACACGTACTCGCAGGGGTAAGAAACAGTTACTTGTTCGTTGGCTAGGAAACAACTCTGATTTTGATTCTTGGATCGGTGTTGAAGATATTGACAATGCCCAATGATTTCTATGTAACTTTCATGTCCAACGTTTCCAATCCTCTCTAAAACGACTTGAATACGACAAGTGATTTTTGGACAAAACTCTCTCCTGCCATCAAATTTGACGGTGCATATGAAGTGGCTCTTGTCGATTGTATTCTCAAAAATACCTATGACATCCTGAGAAAGGATCGTGAATATGAAATAAAAATTAGACCCCATGATTGGCCACTCATTAGCAATCAACATGATGATTGGCTACTCGTTATTGACAATGCCCAATGATTTCTATGTAACTTTCATGTCCAACGTTTCCGATCCTCTCTACAATGACTTGAATACGACAAGTGATTTTTGGACAAAACTCTTCCCTGCCATCAAATTTGACGGTGCGTATGAAGTAGCTCTTGTCGATTGTATTCTCAAAAATACCTATGAAATCCTGAGAAAGGATCGGGAATATGAAAAATAATTAGACCCCATGATTGGCCACTCATTCGCAATCAATATGATGATTGGCTACTCGTTAACGATCGAGAAAAAATTGAAAAGATCAATTCATTTGAATATCCATATGTTGTATTACCCTACGAGGAGCTCACCTGCATGAATGATTTATGTCGTACTATCAATAAAAGAATTTCCGCTCGTAAAAAAGGAGCTTTTCATTTCAACTATTCAAAGGAGGAGGGCAAGATCTACATTAGATCACCTATCGCCAATGAAAAGGTTATTCTCAATGATAACCTAAAGGATGTTCTTGGCTTTAAGCTCAATATAATCAATGGTAGAAGTGCTGGAAACACTAATTTCATTTTTACTGACTACCCACCTGCCTTCTCCACGGACACTTGTATATTTCTCTACGCTTCATTTGTGGAAACATCTCGGGTTGGTAATTCAAATGTCCCCCTCCTACGAGTTCTTGAACGAAAAACCAATCAAGAACATATTCACCACTACAATATAAAGTATCTTCAGTATATTCCCGTAAACACTTCCTATTTGGAACTCTGTCAGTTAACACTAAGAACTGAATTAGGCGACTCTTTAGAAATTTCAAAAGGCTTAGCAGTGATTACATGTCATTTTCGACCCATTGTCGGCCACAGCACAATCACCTAAAATGAACAATAGAAGAATTCCATTTGTCTGCCCCGATATTGATTGTTATCTTGGTGCTTTGAGTCCACGACAAATAGGCAATGGATTGGACTACTACAAGGGTCGTAATACAATGTCTGGCTATGGTCTTGGTAGCTGGTTTGCTAGGCTATTTCGTTCAGCACTACCCCTTGCCAGAAAATATCTTGTACCTGCTGCATCAAATTTTGCTGCCTCCACACTACAAGACTGGGGGTCGGGCAAAAATTTCAAGGAGAGTGTTAAGGAAAATATTAGATCTTCAGCAAGAGCCGTTGGTGAACAATTAAAATCTCGACAAAATGGGGAGGGATTGAAAAGGATGCGTTCGCGTCATTCACTCATCAGTCTCCACCCAGGCAGGAAGCAAAGGACATCAACAAGGACTTTGAGAAATAAAACAACGAAGGCCAATAAGAAGAAAAAGAAAAAGATTGTTAGATCAAAGAAGGATTTCTTCTCTTAAGATGACTTATCTCCCCCACAAGGAATCATATCCATCAATCTGTTCCTCATTGAATATATTCAATGCTGAAAATGTTGATGTCAGTGTCAAGTATGGCTACTATGAACAATTTCACCCCCAACAACCCCTCTCGGAGAATATACACTTTCAAATATTTTCCAATGAAGACTATTTCATTGATATGTCGTCATTTTTATTGATTTAAATGTTGTGGTGAAGAAAAAGTCAGATAATACAACTCCAAATGCCGGCGACGGTCTCTCCTATGAAAACTGTATTCTACACAACCTATTCAAACAAATTAATGTATTTATTAATGGAACATTGGTGAGCACTAGCAATAATTTATCAAACTATGCAAGCTACATACAATTTATGATGATGACGCCAAAGGCGTACAAGGAGATGAGAGGACAATCACTGGGCTATGAATATCGATCAGGTGTTGATACTGATGGTGAGTTGACTACTGCAGTGACCCAGGAGTATCATCTAGTTGGAAAATTAAATCATGAGATATTCAATATATCCCAATGGCTACCCCCCAATGTCAAGATTGACATAAAGTTACAGATGGCCCCATCGAATTTCATTTTGAGAAAAACACTTCCTGCAGCACCCGATGCAAATGTCATTATCACATGTGCAATTCTCCATGTCCGAAAACAACAGGTTATGAGCTCTGTTGCATTGGCAGTGGAAAAGCTAAGAGCCAATGGAAACAACATTAAACTTCTTGTCCCCCATACAATCACCAATCAACGTCACATTGCCGCCGGTTCTCGTAGCTATAGCGATTCATCATTTATCAATGGAGAAATCCCATCAAAATTGGCTTTGGCCTTTGTGAAGAGTGGTAGTGCCGTTGGATCCTGGACTGAATCCCCCCATTATTTTAATTTTTTCGATCTATCTAGCCTTGTGTGCAAAGTGAATGGTATTCCACTGTACACTCTATCATTTGACAAAAAATCCTATAGAACTCTGTACGAGTTGACCATGCAATCCCTAGATCATGACTCTCAACTATTTGAAAATGGAATAACCGATTCAATGTTTTCAAAAAATCATGGGGTTATTGTTTTGGACTTGTCAGGCACACAGGATATGAGTATAGTACGAACAGGGAATGTACGTTTAGAGTGTACATTTGCCAATGCTCTGACTGAGAGTATCACGCTAATATCACTGAGTCAATTTGAAACCTATTGGGAAATCACACCCGACGGCAGTGTTCTACTAGACTTAGCACCATGAACACAAACCAAATAATCAATGTATTTAGTATGGATCCATACATGTCCCAGTACAAGTCCTATTGCATACCTTCGGACTTCATTGAAAAAATTCCAAGTGTTAACAATACCCTAATCATTGTTAATAGCAGTCCATCGACTTTGAAGACTGGTCATTGGCTATGCATCTTTCAAACAGCCAAGAATATTGAATTTTTTGATCCTCTTGGCCTATCGTATAAATTCTACGCTCCATACATCAGCAAATTTATTGAAAGCAGTGGGAAAACCATTATTCAAAATCAACGAAGAGTACAGGATTTAACGACTAAGACATGTGGCTTTCATGCACTACTCTTTTTCATGTTCAGATGTCGTGGCTACACCTACAAGTAGTTTCTCAACATCTACGTTGACTTACCTCGATTGAACGACTTTCTAGTGAGAATATACTTACAAGTGTATTTAACGTTGATTTTAGTGCCCTAAGAATAAAATGTTCTAAAGATGTATGTGAAATTGTTTATTAATAAAAAAAAATTATATACATGATAAAACGACTTTTCTACTCTTTAGATTTCATCCACTTCTAGGTATTTGTCGACAACAACTAGTGCAGGTAGATTATCTGAATTCACATGTACTGATCCTGATGTACTGCAATGTCAGGGTCACATTTTCTACAGTAGAGTGTGACTTCACTCTTGTCATATCTCTTTGTATAGTCAATGATACTATTCTCATTCATTCTATAGAATTCACATGTTTCAATTTGCTTATTTGAAGCAATTTCATAAACAGTGTCCTCAAGTGTCGAATCACATTCCGTCACAGCCAAATAAAAATCAGTGGGCTTATAATCATAACACCCATTGTCTTCACAACAATGACGTAGAAACCATATTTTCTTGTTGTTCCAACAGTTGAATCGCTGACCCGGTTCCTCCTCCCAGAACAATCTAAAACCACGACGATACCAATCTCGTAGCAATAAACAAAAATCACGGTTAGGATTCTGTCCAATCATACCAGGTTATGTATTCTCCCACTGCTTACATTTATCATAATGACAATTGGAGCATAGGTAGCCTCTAGGATGAGAGTCACACACCTCTTCAAGACAGGAATTACAACCTTTAATTTGTACAGCATATCCTCTATGCAATTTACACGGGTTGCATAATCTACACTTTTCATCATACTCATCAATCATTGTGCAATTCTCACATGATGACCAACTGCCCAGTGAGTACATACATATTGGACATGTATGGAACATTTTGTCATGTGTTGACACTCTCACTGCCACAATGAAACTGAGCTAGCAACAACAAAAATTGTCTGAGATAGAGAGAGAGAGAGAGAGGAGTAAATCATCCTTGAGCACCATCTTTCTCATGAAAAAAGTCCTAAATTTCTAAACTAATGTTTAAAAGCATATCCACAATATCATTTTGCCGTGTCGTGATCAATATATCAATAAATTGTGTAAATGCATTTGGACCACGACGTAGAAGCTTCATACAATAGTCTAATGATGGAGAATCAGTTTTCATTATATCGACAAGCATTCCCCGAGAAAATATCTTCCTTTGAATAGACAACTCTAGAAAATCGTCATCTAGAATCAAACGTTTTTCCATAAGAACTAGATTCCCCATGATTCGCTCTTTCTCGAATCTATCTATTTTTTAGAGTCCTAACTCTCTCACAACCAACTTCAGACTAACCAGAATTTTTTTCTACTCTAAAAAATATACGCTAGTCTACTATAGAAAGAAAGAAACCATTGATTTAGAAACAATTTTATTGAACATAACTACAATAATAATAATCACTGATGCATTTTGTACTCATCAATATATTTCGATAGGACATCTAATGCTGACCGAAGTTTATTTATATGGAGAATATTCACTTTTCCAGCAAAACATAGCTGCTCCTCCTGCTTAAATTTGCTTAATGATATCACGTATCTAGCATACATAGTGTCCCATTCAAGACATAGTCTACAACCAGCGGTTATTTCCACAGCTACATTAGGTACTCGTGTATCATTGCTGCTGTTGTCGGCTCCATCATTAATCTCCAATAATGTAAATGCACCACTCATTTTTCTCTACTGATATCCTCGCAAATAAACTATTCTCTTTGAATTCAATTCTCTTACTAATATGAATTGTAAAGAAAACTATTCCTTTTATTCAAATCCCAATCACCAATCAAGTTATACTCACTCTCTTTGAAAAGGTGTAATGCCCTGTAGAATAACATTGAAATTGCTATACCTCCGAGAAAATCCAGAAGGTCATGTGAGGGAGCTCTGAATCTCTTTGAAAAAGTGTATACAAGGTCCAGAATAACATTGAAATTGCTATGGCAGCAAGCAAAATAGTACCTTTGTTACTACTACTCATATGTGTGAAAAGTTCAGGAATATAAGTTCCAAAAAATGCCAATCCTTGGTAAAATTTTTATCCATAGTAAAATGTAAGCGAAACGAGGTAAAATAAGACAGTCGAAGAGGATGGTTTCCGCAAACCCTCCTAAAAAGCACTCTGAAATGAAGTGAGGAGAAGGATCCCATTAGGGGAAGAAAGCTCAAATAAAAGACAGAACCTGTTCGAAATGAATAAAATAAAGATTTTCTTTTTCAATATGGTTTTACAAGAGTGTACGAAAATGTAAAAACAAAGCTAATGAGTAGTAAAAGAAAGATTAAAAATATAGATTAAAAATAAAGATTAAAATAAAGATTAAAAAATATGCTCAGAAGAAAAAGAATGCAATAGCAAAAACAAAAATTCTCTTCTGTGAAAGTAAATATAATAAAGTTCCCCTAGAATCCCGGCGTATTTAGCCTAGGTTTAAATCGTGCTAAGCCTACCACCTTCACAACAAGGGATGATTGGAGAAAATTCGCAAACAATAGGTCCCAGGAACTATCTAGAAAATTATTTCTTGGAGATAATTAGCTTTTCCATACTCTCCTTGAGTCTGGAAAAGCTTTTTAAAGAGTCTATGTGGGGTAAACAGTGTGTTTTCCCGCTGTAATAGATTTACCGTTGAAAGACAAGACAAAGGATTTGCCGTATAAGTATCACTTGGAGAAACTGCCATGAAGAAGCCATTCTCTGTACATTAGCCCTAGAACGCTGTGTAGCACCCTTATAAAGAACTAAACTGGGTCGGAAAAAAAATATGAATCACACGTTATCCTACTCTACGCTGCAATAAAGGATTGATGCCTTAAGAAAGAATAAATCAGGGGGTAGATTTTGTCTGAAAAAGCTATTTTAAAATGTCTGTGGGATAAACACTATGTATTCCAATAGACAAAAAAAGAATGTGTCTAGAAAATTCTATGTGGGAGATATTTACAACTCTGTTACTCTCGATAACAAAGTATAATATAATATGTCTCCAAGAAGGATTGATGTCAATTTCCGACAATTTCCGTCCTATGTCTGCTATTCTTAATCCTGCTACTATTCCACATCATAAAAGAAACTCCATCTAAGCTTCAATATAGGTACACCATGCGACGAGGAACCCCTGAAAATGTGATGTTGCGCCCCCTAGAGAATTCAGTATAGGATCACTATTCAGGAAGAGTTGGAAACTCTCCCTTCATAGAGTTCATGGCTTCATCCCAAGCATTAATCTATTTTGCTGCCATAGCTAAACAATTCACTGCCTTAGGCACATTTCCTTTCTTTACGGGAGCGAAAGTACATTGAAAACAGCAAAGAGACTGGCAAAATGGGTCTTACATTTCAGTCTTCCCTGTATCATTAGATGCATCAAAGACATTTAATTATTATGTTGATTCTAAATATATGCGATTCATTAAGTTTAGTGTTGCCTATCAAAAGGTTTGAGCTTGAGAAAATTTGCTTATTTTTTAACAAATAGGGGGGGGGGATATCCTCTAAAAGCTAAGGAATCTTAACAAAAATCACATCACAAAATTGTTTGTATTTGACAACCCTATTTTAGTGGTTTCAAGCTTTTACCTATGAAAATGTGGAATTTTGTATATCACGGATGCGATTCGTGTTTAGTTGCTAATTTTTTGTTGTTTTTTTTTGTAGGGTGATCGAAGCAATTGTCCTAAGAGATCTGCAGAGGGTTCACTCGCACGGAAATTAAAATTTCTGGTGCCCTTTTAAAGTGACAAAAAATATTGGGGGACAGCTAGCCATCCTCCCCCCACCCCTCCTGAGCCCTCTCCCCCAAAGTCGTCCGACCAGAATTTTGAGACAGCTATTTTTCGGCATACTTCAAAAATCTAATTATTATTATTTTAATGATGACATGACCTTCCCTAGTCCTTGGGGAAAGGGCTGTAGGTTATGCAACTCTTGGGATATTAGGGGAATCTTATCGAACCAATGGCCCCAGAAGATTAGCGATGGGCTCATACAAACGAAAATTAAAAGTTGTATTGCCCTTTTTAAGTCACCAAAAAGATTGGAGGCTCCGGGTGGGTGGGAGATGGGACTTTTAAGTTAAAAGAACTTTATTGTGAGGAAGTTTTTGCGGGGGAGGGAATTTTCGACGGAGAGAAGCTTCTTTTTTCGGAATTATTTGAAAAACGATCATAAATTAATTAAAATAAATATTGTTTTCAACTGAAAGTAAAGAGCAACATTAAAATTTTAAACCAACAGAAATTATTTCGTATATTATGGGGATTACCAAATCCTCACTGCCTCCTTCTTAAAACTAAATAAATTGTTTGTCCCGATTCTTCGAGAACGACTATTGAAAAGCAAGGACCGTTTAATTACAATAAGCAGCTCTTTTAAAAGTAGCCTACGAACGAATTTTATCGTGAAGAGCGAGGTATTGAGGAGGTGGCATCCCCCTTAATATAAAAAATAGTAAATATTCGTAGGTCAGGCTAGCAACATCAGTGATTAGGCATATTATGTTCATATAATGAAAAACAATAAGTATATAATGAAGAACATATCACAAGATAGGATGCTACAGTCCTTGACTGTAAAAAAAAGCAAGAAAAAAAACAAAGGCACATAGGACATTGAGAAATTCAAGAACAAAAAGTTAACTTGCATTATTAACATATTGAAAAATAATATTATTTATTAGGTCTTGATGAATTAGTTTTGTGTCTCATGGGTTTCCCAGTATTTAAAGAACGATCAGAAATTTTCAATTGTAAGTAAAGAGCTTTAAAATTTTATTTTAGAATTTAAAACAAACAGAAATTATTCCGTATATGAAAGGGACTCCCGTTTCCTCAATACCTCCCTGTTTACGCTTAAACTTTTATTACTTTAAAAAGTGGAGTTGTGACAAAAAGTCAAACTTTGGTGTAAAGAGCGAAGGTGTTGAGCAGGGGGCAGCCCCTTTCATATACGGAACAATTTCTGTTCGTGTTAAGTTTTCATCTCGCTCCTTACTTTCAGTTCAAAAAACTTATTTTTTATATTTTTAATGTAGGATCTATGTGTTATCCCCTCCCTCTTTATCTTTTCCCCTCTTTTCCTTTCCTTCCAGCTCTGTCTCACGACGCTTATTTCCTATTTTCATTTTGTTATTTCAATTCTTTCTTCTTCGTTATTGTAGGTCACAATTGGACTGATGCAACACTGGATAATTTCATGTCTTGTCCATATAATTTGGCAATCAATCGGCAAACAAGGATGTTAGCAGACCTTAAATTAGTTGGATGCTACAATCTGTCAGCCTTGAGTAAAGGTCAAAGGGACCGAAAAATACTAGCTAGTGCTAAACTCAACTTGTCAAATATGCCATTTTTTGGTTTGACTGAGCAACAGGAAATGAGTCAATACATATTTGAAAGAACGTTTAGAATGAAATTTCTTGTTCCCTTTGAACAGCAGAAGGTGACGTTTAGCAGCGAAACTTTAAACCTGATTACCGAAAAGCAAAAGAAAATGGTGCTGGAATTAAATCATCTTGACGTGGAGTTATATGAATATGCTTTGAAACTGTTCAATTACCGATTTTCAAGACTTAAGAGTCTTGATACAGGTTTTCAAGGTCATTTTCGAAACATCGTTAGTTCTAATGGGCAAAATCACTTTACTCAGTTTATGCAGTTGGATTCATTTCATGATAAAGATGCACACGCTTGATTCCTCTCTACTCCAATATAAAAAAGAGAGAATTAAGTATATAATAACAAAAATTATAGAATTGTTTTTATTGCCAGATGCAGTAAAAAAAATATCTCCTTATTTCTCTCTTTTAGTCCCACTTTATTTGTGCATTTCTCTCTTTTGCTTTATGATGAATTGAGGATATTATATTTGTGATGGTATGAGAATATTTAAAATTTTAACTTTACTGTTTTATTTATTAATAAATATCTTTTGACAGAACTGTAAATGTTATTATAGTTTGAGTAGTATTCTGTCAATTAAAGAGAGCGGACAGTACCCCCTAATTGGGTCAATTAAAGAGAGCGGACAGTATCCCCTTATTATGTCAATCTAAGGAAGTGGACAGTACTCCCACCATACCAGCTGGCTATCATTCCTGGCAGACACATAGTCAATCTTACGGGGCATTTCCATCCATATAAGTCTATACATTAAAAATTCATATCATCTTTATACATATATTATTTAAATAAACACTACGCATATATCGTCAAATCTTCTGTTGGTATTAATGTTGCAATTAAAATCAGCCTTCCATGAAAAATCGTGCTGTTCATAGTACAATGATTTTGAATTAAATTTCATGTTTCTCTTAGAGTCATGGTTTATTTTCTTACACCGATGGTTTTCCTGATATGGCTATATGCAGTTGATAATTATGAAATTCTATGTGTTAAGCAATATGTTAGGCGTGGTTTTTTTTGTTTCGTCATGAACATGGATATAAAAACTCTAATGGTGACTTATTTTCTCAGTTCAAAATTGGCATTTGAAAAAGCATAAGGAATCCTAACAAAAGGAATAATGATGAAAGCTACGAGCAAGAAGTAAGTTATTCATTAGTATTCTTAGCGGAGAAAGGGAATAATTTTAGTATAGTTTAACGAAAGGTTTATGCAGTCCCCTTATAGTTAACGAATTGTTAAATGTTTTTGAACCTGGATCTTCAGGGGTCGGTAAAGAGCAATATCAAAACTAAAAAGTGCGTCAACACCGCATTTAAATGGTTTGCGAGCTTAGCCCATGAGGCAAATATTACTTATTGTTTATTCGGGGTCCAAAGTCCCCTTATCCCTAAACCCATCCCTACACCCCTCCCACCCTACCCCTACCTCCACACCCCCCTCCAGCCCTCCCCCTCCCAACTTTTTTAAACTTTTTTTACATGTCTTAGAATGACATGAAACTTGCTTAAAACATAAAAAATTCACATTTAATATTTTCCAAATTCAAAATGAGAATGATATAGATATGTTAGTCGTGACTTTTACTATTAGAAAAATAATAATTGTAGTGACCATTTTCTTTAATTGAAATTTTACATCTTTTTTTCAATATATTAAAATCATACCAAAAAAACAGAATGACACTTTTGATTTCAATTTTAAATCACATGCTTGTGCTTACCCTACATCTATTGACGAGGACTGACGGTTCTCATTCATTATTTTCTTATAAAAACAAACCGATTTATTCTCAAGGATTTCCCAGAGCTCCCCCTACCCGTTAAGAAGACAAGTATGGGCGAAGTGACTCCTGTAGTAATTCAGAGCTACTGTTGTACAATATGGTCGTTGGCCGAAACAAGTAGTCTCATCCAGACCTACCGTACACCAGGCAACAGCAAACTGTCCAGCTGTCATGCCAACTGTGCAATCTGTAGCCCCATCCCGAGAAGTTGATGTACCAATAGAACCAGTCAATTCTCTCCATGATTTCATAAGAAAAATTGAATCATCTCTCTCTCTTATCTCTGTGTGTAGCTATCCCAGTGTGCGTGTTATATAAAAAAAGAAAAAACCTAGTTATTAAGTGTATATGTTTGTGAACAATGTTTTAATGACAAAAAAAACACTTAACGTTTCAATTTTAGGATCTAACGTAAATTAAGAAGTAAAAAAGTAATAAAAGGGTATCCCTTCTATAGTTTTAGGTTATTAAACAGTGAAAATATTATTTTTTTCAGCTTAATAGAAGTTTTACATCACCATAAAAAATAATAAAGGAATAAAAAAATATGACATAATTTCTCTTTCATATACCAGGTTACACTTGAAGCATCATTTTAAACACACACACACAAACACACACAGACACATACACACATACAAACACACACGTAAACACACACATAAACACACACACACACACAAGCAACCACACACACAAATTTGTGCGGGACATGAAATCCCCGTAACGCCCCCTGTCATGCCAGATTCTAATTTAACTGACTCTGCCTTGCACAATGTATATGTTTATAGGGCTGATTTTGGGGATCCATTTAATTTGCTAACATCAGGTAGCATCATAAAAGATCCGGTCGACATAGTGCACTCCTATGTGGGCAAGATTTGAGCCCTTCTTGAAAGATTGATTCGGGAGGGAGGTGGGAGGGATGGGATTAAGGCTGCCATCACACAAAAATATTTTATTTAAATGAAAAGGCGGATGAGGTGTATGAGCGTTATTTACCTACTGATGTGCTAGCAATTCATCCGGACCTGAATAATTTTGAGGGTGTTTTTATGGATTGGGTTGATAATATAGTAACAAAATTGAATAACTATAGTGAGGTGGGTAGTGGATCGGTGGTTTTATTTATAGGGAGTCAGGATGTTAATGTGGGTAAAATTAAAAAGAATTTGATTTTAAGAGGTGGGAGGGGGGCGGTGGGACCAAAATATAATGAAGATTTAAAGGGGTGTAATTGTGTACAACGCTTCAATTTTGATACAGGGCTTCAATGCTTCAAATATGCATTTCTTGTGGCAGCTCACAAGCCTCTGAAAAAGGAAGCTAGTAAGACACTGTTGGACAATTAAGCAGTTAATGGGAGTCCAAATTTCCCTAAAGTCGATGTTAATTGTTTAATTGATCAATATCCAGTAGCACTTAATGGGATAACTATTTTTGAGCGGGCTAATATACATTTAAAGATTGGTGTCGCTATTTTACAATGTGAAACAGAATTTGAGGAGGGTGAGCGCAACAAGGGGGTAATATTTCCAGTGAGGGCTCCATCCATTGATTCAATGGAACATTGGGTTTGGTTTCTTTACAGCTCAGCCAGTGAACCCGATTCAATTGGACATTTTTTCTAATAAAAAAAAATAGTCTGATTTTAAGTGAGGGCAAAGGGAATCAACGGAGGATACAAGCCATTATTGCCCGACCTGTCTATCTAGATACCTGTCAAAAATAAAGTTAAATAATCATGTGAAGCAATTCAAGTGTCACGGATGTCAATCTGTGCAAACACATCGTGGTGACAGGACCATCTTGTGATTTAAGAACTTTCAAAATTCAATTAAACAGAATGAAAAGGTGGCCTCAGACTGCAAAGTCGCCCTTATAGATGTAAATGATCCATTGAATTCAAATCTTGTTCAAAAAAATGAGGCCATTGCAGTCTCTTATGCTCACGCACAAAGATACTCGTGTAATGTATAGAACCGTGACACGATTGTATGCTCTCAGCTGTGACAGCACTCATAAAAACAGCAAATAAACCAATATGACGGTTGCGAAATATGTCCTATCCAATGACTCTATCACCAGAGGAAGAGTTGGCCATTAAAACTGAAAAAATATGTTGGGTTTGTAAGGGGGAATTTGTTGAGGGTAATGGGAAAAAGAGAAAGGGGTAAGAGGAAAGGGGGTAAAGGGATGGTCCACGACCAAGATCATTTGGGCAACCTTTGACGACCAAGATCATTTGGGCAGATTGTATCGGGAATGAGTAATTTTTTTGGATTGGCCCATCAATCGTGCAATTTAAACGTTAGCCAACAATGTTTTCTACCTGTTTATATGCAAAATTTTAGCTATGATTTGAAATTTATTTTACCGGCGTTGGTACGATTGCAACGAGGTGAAGTTGTAGATGGCACATGGGTAGATGGTTCTTTTTCATATGATATCATACCCAAATCGTCTGAAAAGCTGCTGCTCCTAGAATTCAAATGGCAAACAATAGATAATGATAGAATGTGCTTGAATAAGATTTGTTTTTTAGACTCCTTTGGTTTCTTCCCCAAATCCCTAAGACAACTCATTCAAGTACAGAAAAACGAATATTTTAATAGTTTTCTCCTCTTTAAACAACATCTCCTTAAACAGCACTTTCTAGACGGTGAAATGTATGATTTATTGGCGTGTTAGGGCATATACCCGTATGAGTAATACAACTCTACCGCAAGGCTTTCTGAGGAACAATTACCGTCCATCGCTTCGTTCTACGATTCACTTTACGATCGTCAATGAACCACTGTCGACTATGAATTTGCCAAGAGGGTATGGGCTAAGGAGAGGTGTAAAAATGGGTGGGATTATTGTAGATTGTACCTGGCAAGTGAGGTATTGACGTTGCTGGATATTGTGTGTAAGAACACAGATAAAATCTATGGGGAATTTGGGTTGGATTTAGGTTGGTATTTTGCCACTCCTCATTTGTTGATGGATTTAATTCTTAAAATCAGTAAAGAGGAAATGTGCTTGATCACTGACGTAGATCAGCATCTATTTGTATTGAGATC
Source organism: Artemia sinica (assembly GCA_027921565.1). Lineage (NCBI taxonomy): Eukaryota > Metazoa > Arthropoda > Branchiopoda > Anostraca > Artemiidae > Artemia > Artemia sinica. Next base: position 63,333,517 of record CM051261.1, on the reverse strand, counting down.
AAAAAGGGGAGGGTATGTTTTTCATGGAGATCGTATCCTTAAAACTGATCCGGCTGGACAAGACACCAGTCTAAAGTCGAATGCAGTTTTCTTAGATATGAAATCCCTTTATCCGTCGGCAATGTCTCACTACTCTTTAACGTGTGGAAAATACAATTTGCTTAACGGTCCTCGTGCTTCAGATTTCCCCAACATTGCCAATGATGAGGAGGATGGCCCGCAAGAATGGCTTATTGAAATCACTGGTGAAATACCGGTGGCGCATCATGAATCGGTGAAGGATTTTGTTTCCCCGGCATAAACAGAGCGGTGACTAGGGACTCTCTGAGTTCGTACAATATTTCTATGGTAGAGGACAGGGGTGTGCACTGGACACTGTCAAAACAAAAACTTATCGCTGACCTTCATCCGAAAGAGAATATCGTTGTACATCACGTTCTTTCGCGGTGGATGGTAGCCAACGTTTTCAACGTGACAAGGATACATAGAGCCCTCCAAATTGACCAAAAACCCTATTTGAAAATGTTTATTGACACTTTTCTCGGTAAACGTTCCGAAGCGAAAACGAAGGTTGAAAAGAAAATCTTTAAACTCATTTTGAACTCAGCTTTCGGTAAAATGTGTGAGAGTGTACGTAATCGAAGTCGTTGTGACGTTGTGACTGACCCAAAAGAATGTGCTTGAATCGTTGCCGATCCAAACTTCACAGCATTTAATGGACTCCAATATGGTCCTCTTGAATAGAAAAAAAGAAGCGTGATTTTAAATAAAAATATTGCTGGTGGCAGCGGAATAACAGAAATTTCAAAAAAAATCATGTTGCCATTCTATTACGATATGTGTAGGCGTTAATGGCCGAGAGAGGGAGATGTTCAAGTATATTACGAGGATACCGATTCACTTTTGCTAATAGTTAGAACCGCGAATTTATTAGAAGAGTTGGAAAAAGGCGCGCACATTAGCTCTCGAATGGACTTTACCAATTAGGACGAGCCTATTTACCCGGAACTAGTGAAGCACTGGACCCCAAATCAGTTATTAATGTTAAATTCAGAGACGGGTAGTGACTTGATTTCAAATGGTGTTCTTGCAGGACCAAAGGTCTACTATTTTCAAACACACAACGAGGTAGTCAAAAAAGTCTGTAAGGGGGTGCCTAGACACTACGTGAATCAGAATTTCGACATGAATGTATATAAAAACTGTGTGGAAAGTAGTATAGTTCCAAGAGCGAAAGTCATGGCGATTCGCTTTTTAAAATTAAAAAAACTACACAGTTTTAGTGGATAAAATAGCCATGTGCCCCATATCGGATAAAGTCTATGTGTGTGCAGACGGTGTGATGGTGCTACCCCACGGACATTATCTAGCTTCTGACCGAGGTGTGTGTCAAGGTTATAGTCATCACCTTGGTCGGGAAAAAATTCAATAGTAAATGGCTGGGTGGTGGGATCCTTTTTTATAGATGTTTTTTCCCAACTCAGCAGTAGTTTTTTTACCTACTCAGCAGTGTACAGTCAGGTGTGTTTTGACATTGATGCAAGGGCGACTGTGCATCAATTTAAAACTCCATTTAGGTCGTTTCTTTGCAGACCATCAATGTCTGGCAAAACGACACTTTTATCAAAAATAATTCAAAATCGTGATAAAATGTTTTGAGGAAATCAAATAAAATTACTACTGCTACAGTTTTGGGCAAAAATCATATGATAGAATAAAAACTGTTGCCCCAGACACGAAATTCATACATTGACTTGAAATTTTCAACAGTATTGAATCAAACTCTAAGTTGATTATTGACGATCTGGCTGAATCCATTGAAGAATGGTCTCAGAAGATGATACAATGGTTCACTGTCCGATCTCATCATCAACGGATCCCTGTAACCATAGTTCTAAACAATCTCTTTCAGCAGAGCAAGTGTATGAGAAAACTTGCTTTGAATTGCACCTAATATATCATCTACAGGGGTTTTCGTGATTCCAGTTTCCTCTTTACGTTAAACAGACAGGTGTATCAGGGTGAACCGAAATTTCTAATCTCGGCCTACAATCAGGCTACCAACAAACTCTATGGCTCTATTCTATTGGATCTGAATCAGAACACACCCGGTGATTTACGTGTAGTGACCGACATTTTTCGAAATGAAATTACTGTATATCTGCCTGCGAACAGTAAAAAAGGTCGTTAGTTGTAATCATGACACTAAAGAAACTGCATGAACATTGACATTTATTCATCGTCTTTGGTAATTTAAAACCACCACTTAGGAAGGCCATAATCAAGTATGGTGTCGAAAGAGAATTCAGTAATCTCATATCAGAACTTTGTTTAAATTTAACTGAAGGCAATGTTCAACTGCCAGAAGGTGTTAAGCAACAGACAAAGCAAAATCTTTCCCTTGTATGATCCCTAGCAGCAGCAGCAAGCAAAAATAAAGAAAACAATTTTAAAAGAAAACGACTTCTTCAAGCAGGGTGTAGCTTCTTTACACTTTTACTGCCAATCATTGCAGGACTTTTAAACAGTTTTCTGTAGAGAGTGAATAGCCAATCCTTATAAATTAACTCCAATTGAACTCGCCCTTTCGCCAAAGGAACATTTCGAGGACAATATCAATAAATTAATTAAAAATGATACAATTGCCGACGATGAAAAATTTATTCTGCTTCAAAATAAAATTCGCGCGGTCGACAAACATAAGCCCTATCGTGAGAGATGGTAACACGCTAGTCCTGGTAGAAAAAAAGAGACACATTAGTGCTACCTATGCCAAAAAGTGTTTTTCTTTGTTGTTCAGGGGGGGGGGGCAGTAATTACCCTATGACAGATTTCTGACCATACTGATTCTAATGGTATAATTACTACTTTGATTTTATGGCATTTTTGAGGCAATTCAGGCTCTTTTTCAAAATTATCATAAAATTGTTTTCTCAACAAACTTTTACTTTTAAGTAAAATTTCGTTAAAGAATCAGTTTCAGATGGCAATTTTTCTCATTAGGCAGTTTTTTCGAATCGTTTTTTTCAACTTTTGGTTACTATGGGATTTTGTTCCCTCCGCAGAAGGCTGCAGCTACTGCTGCAACCATGGTCAAAACTTTGGGATCTCAGTACGCATCTTTTTTTATTCTTTGTAAATATCACTAGAGCATACTTTTTTTTGCTCTGATAAGTTTTTTTTTCAATATTTTGAAATATTAGTTCAATAAGATCAACCATGGGATTACACAAACAAAAAACAACTTCCGTTATAGGCAAACTGCCAATTTTTATTTCAAGGGAGCCCAAAACAATACAGACAATTGAGAAGTTATTTGTTGAGTATTGTCATCTACCTTGAGAAGCAAGGACATATTTAGAGAGAAATATACTGCCCCCAACTAAATAAAAGGCCCAGTAGCGCTTTCTTTAAGGATCGGACTAAAATTCTTACGAGTTTGAAGTTCCGTTACGGAATTTCTTACATTCTCGAAATTTGACAGTCCTTCATGTCTGTTTTAGGTATTTTTGTATTGTCACAATAATTATTTTCATTTTTCATAATGCCTCTTCCTCTTAACTGCTTCTTAAATTAAAGAAGCATGAGAGGCTCAGATCATTTTTTTCTTTTAAATTAGAAAAACGAAGGGTCACAAAATTTAGGATGTCAGAGAGGGAGGCTGGATTCTGAGGACACTATACCAAAAATACACTCTATCAGACAATACACATCCCTTTCCGTAATTAATTAAAAAAAAACTTTCCGAAAAATAAGTTTTTCAAATAAAAGTAAAGACCATTTTAAACTTAAGCTCAGGAGATACAAACCTGTTAAAATTCAAACTCAAAACGACCAGAAATTACCATTAAAGAATAAATGAAACCCAAAACGAACAGAAATTAAATAAACAATCATAGCGAAAAACATATAACAAGTAATAATATAAATGAATAAATAGATCTTAAAGCGAGTAATGCTTAGATTGAATATGAAAATCAAGCTTAAAACGAAAACTAATATTTTGCTATTAAAGTATAAATGAAATTTAAAACGAACAGAAATTAAATAACAATCAATGCGAACAAACATACAGTATATATTAATGTAAATGAATAAATAAATCTTAAAACGAGTGAAACTTAAATTGAATATGCAAATCAAGTTTGAATCGAATAAAAATAACTACAAACAAGAGTTTGGGTATCGCCTCACTGCAGAAGCCTAAAACCTACTGCGTCATTGGCGCTTTACTGAAAACAATTCTTTCATTAATTAAGATTTTAGGGAATAAATATCAGCATATGTATATTAAATTGACAATGCACATTTTTTTTCAGTAAACTCATTTGAATTTTTTTTCAGTGAAGTACAAATTATATTCTGGCTTTTAGAAAGCATAGGGGTTTTGAACCCTACTCATATTAATTTATGCTCGTTTTGAGATTGACTCTAATATTTATTTTAATATTTGTTCGTTTTGGGTTTCATTTATTTATTGATACTGATTTGGAGTAATTGTATGCTTGGTAGATTATATGATAGTCCGTACGCCAGATGTTGAAAGTTTGAAACATACCACAACGGAATGGGGCTGCTACGAGAATTAGCCTACCCTCCACCCCCTAAATTGACCATGCGGATTCAAAAATACCAATGGCACTTGCTTGCGAGTGGTGGAACACTCTGAAACTTGACATTTTATTATATTTTGGTGTTTCATGCAAGAAAATGCATGTTCCACAAAGTTTGAGGTGCAGTTTTCCGCTCAAATAGAAATGCCTAGAAGCCATAGAATGTTTTCATAACAAACCAACACGATTAGTTAGAAAAAAATGGCAGAGTTAAAAAAAATGGCAAAACTATATGAGTCTTGAACAGTCTTGGAAAGTATAAACAAAATCAGATTGAATATTAGATATATAATGATATTAATGAAAGCACTAATGACGCAGAAGGCTTTAGGTTTTTACAGTTAAAGAAGGGGGCAGTATCCAAATTTTGTTTGTAGTGAAACTATATTTGTCTTGACTAATCTTGAAAAGAACTAATAAATTAAACTGAATATTTGATGCATAATGATATTAATTGCTAAAAGCTCATTAGTTCAAAATTTTACTGTAATTTTAATGTTAATTTTAAATATTAAGTACAAAAGAAAACATTTGTAATATAATTCGTTTTCAGTAAAGCTCCAATGACGCAGTAGGTTTTAGGCTTCTGCAGTGAGGCGATACCCAAACTCTTGTTTGTAGTTATTTTTATTCGATTCAAACTTGATTTGCATATTCAATTTAAGTTTCACTCGTTTTAAGATTAATTTATTCATTTACATTAAATATATATTGTATGTTTGTTCGCATTGATTGTTATTTAATTTCTGTTCGGTTTAAGTTTCATTTATACTTTAATAGCAAAATATTTGTTTTCGTTTTAAGCTTGATTTTCATATTCAATCCAAGCATTACTCGCTTTAAGATCTATTTATTCATTTATATTATTACTTGTTGTATGTTTTTTGCTATGATTGTTTATTTAATTTCTGTTCGTTTTGGGTTTGAATTTTAACAGGTATTTGTATCACCTGAGCTTAAGTTTAAAATGGCCTTTACTTTTCTTTGAAAAACTTATTTTTCGGAAAGTTTTTTTTTAATTAATTTTTGTTCATTTTTGTTTGCAAAAAGTTTCAAGTTTTCATGACATGGGGGGGGGGTTGCTTACTGTCCGATTAATCTTGACTTTAAAAAACGGATCTAGAACTTTCAATTTAAATCAAATGATGGTTTTTTCAAAGTCTATACGATTACCTCTTTGACAAAACCTTATATATGAACAATAAACAGCTTGCATAACTTATGGACAGCGATTGACAACAATGAATGGAATGAAAGAAATAGCTCCAATAAGGGGGTTTAGACCATTTCACTTGCTGACACAAAGGGATCACGACTGTTTGGAATTGACCTTAATAGGATTTTGTGTGCCAAAGCAATTTTACATCTATCTCAGAGTGTGTATTTTAACCTTATAATTGGATAATCATAATAGATTTCCTATGTATTCTTCCAATAAAAAAACCCTTCCCATAAGTTAAAATCCCCCTTTAATAAGTCATGCCCCAGGGCATAGCTTACAACGCCTACCCCCGGGCCCTGGTGAGCTGTGTCGACACCGGAGTTTTTTGTTATCAGAACTTTGAACTATTTTAATAAAATGTCAATCTCAAATTTTTTATCTGATGCATTTAGGGCGTGGAGGAGGGGGGGGGGGGGGGCTAGTCACCCTCCAATCTCTTTTGACTCTTAAAAAGTGAACAAGAACTTATCAGTCAAATGAGACCTATCCAAAGTTTATGCAACCACCCCTTCCATAAGAAATAATGGGAAGAATTCGGAGTATCCTTAAGTTACAACTTTTTCCCTGAGGGCTGTTGGTGAGTTGTCATCCTCAAAGACCTAATTTCCAGACCTTAAAACTACGTTTAATAAAATGGCTGTCTCAAAATTTTGATTGGATGTGTTTGGGGAAAAGGTGGGCGTGAGAGGGGGGTTAGTTGCCCTCATATCACTTTCGACTATTAAAAAGGGCACTAGCCTTTTGAATTTCCAATCGAATGAGCCTTTTTTGAAGTTTTTACGACACCGCCTTCTATAAAAACCTCACATGCCCCCAGGACATAACTTAAATCCCTTGCCCTGATGGTTGTGGGGGATTATCCTCCTCAAAAATATATTTTCTATCTGGAAATCAACTATGCTGAACAAAATGGCTATCTCAAAATTTTGATTGGATGTGTTTGCGGGAATGATGGGCGTGGGGGGCTAGTTGCCCTCCAATCACTTTCGACTATAAAAAGGGCACTATCCCTTTGAATTTCCAATCAAATGAGCCTTTTTTGAAGTTTTTATGACAACGCCTTCTATAAAAACCTTATATGCCCCCAGGTCATATTTTAAAACCCTTGCCCTGAAGGTTGTTGGGGAGTGTCCTCCTCAAAAGCATGTTTTCTATCTGGAAATCAACTACGCTGAACAAAATGGTTATCTCAAAATTTTGATTGGATGTGTTTGGGGGAATGATGGGCGTCGGGGGGGGGGGGGCTAGTTGCACTCCAATCACTTTTACCTATTAAAAAGGGCACTAGCCCTTTAATTTCCAATCGAATGAGCCTGTTTTGAAGTTTCTACGGCAACTCCTTCTATAAAAACCTTGTATGCCCCCAGGGCATATCTTGAATCCCTTGCCCTGAGGGTTGTGGGGGAGTGTCCTCCTCAAAAACGTATTTTCTATCTGGAATCAACTACGCTGATTAAAATGGCTATCTTAAAATTTTGATTGGATGTGTTTGGGGAAATGATCGTTGTGGGGGGGGGGGGGCTAGTTGCACTACAATAACTTTCGACTATTAAAAGGACACTAGCCCTTTAATTTCTAATCGAATGGGCCTGTTTGAAGTTTCTACGACAACGCCTTCTATAAAAACCTTATATGCCCCCAGGGCATAACTTGAAACCCTTGCCCTGAGAGTTGGAGGGGAGCGTCCTCCTCAAAAATATATTTTCTATCTGGAAATCAACTACGCTAAACAAAATGGCTCTCTCAAAATTTTGATTGGATATTTTGGGGGAATAATGGGCGTGGGGAGGGGGGGGGGCTAGTTGCCCTTCAATCACTGTCGACTATTAAAAAGGGCGCTAGCTTTTTGAACTTCCAATCGAATGAGCTTTTTTTAAGGTTCCACGACAACGCCTTTTATAAAAACCTTATATACCCCAGGGTATCACTTAAAATCCTTCCCCTGAGGGTTGTGGGGGAGTGTCCTCCTCAAAAATATATTCAATCTGGAAATCAACTACGCTGAACAAAATGGCAATCTCAAAATTTTGATTGGATGTATTTGGGGAAAAGAATCCTTAAATTACAACTCTTGCCCTGAGGGCAGTGGGGGAGTTGTCATCCTCTAAGACCTAATTTCCAGAACTTAAAAATACGTTAAAAAAATGGCTGTCTCAAAATTTTGATTGGATGTGTTTGGGGAAAAGGTGGGCGTGAGAGGGGGGTTAGTTGCCCTCAAATCACTTTTGACTATTAAAAAGGGCACTAGCCCTTTAATTTCCAATTGAATGAGCCTGTTTTGAATTTTCTACGACAACGCCTTCTATAAAAATCTTATATACCCCCAGGGTATAACTTAAAACCCCTGCCCTGAGGATTTTGGGGGGTGTCTTCCTCAAAAACAAATTTTCTACCTGGAAATCAACTACGCTGAACAAAATGGCTATCTCAAAATTTTGATTGGATGTGTTTGGGGAAATGAATCCTTAAATTGCAACTATTGCACTGAGGGCTGTGGGGGAGCTGTCATCCTCAAAGACCTAATTTTCAGAACTTAAAACTACGTTTAATAAAATGAATGTCTCAAAATTTTTATTGGATGTCTTTTGGGAAAAGGTGGGCATGAGAGCAGGGTTAGTTGCCCTCAAGTCACTTTTGACTATTAAAAAGGGCACTAGCCCTTTAATTTCCAATTGAATGAGCCTGTTTTGAAGTTTCTACGACAACGCCTTCTATAAAAACCTTATATTCCCCCAGGGTATAACTTAAAACCCTTGCTTTGACGGTTGTGGGGGAGTGTCCTCCTCAAAAACATATTTTCTATCTGGAAATTAACTACGCTGAACAAAATGGCTATCTCAAAATTTTGATTGGAGGTGTTTGGGGGAATAATGGGTGGGGGGGGGCTAGTTGCCATCCAATCACTTTCAACTATTAAAAAGGGCACTAGTCCTTTAATTTCCAATCGAATGAGCCTTTTTTGAAGTTTCTACGACAACGCCTTCTATAAAAACCTTATATTCCCCCAGGGTATAACTTAAAACCCTTGCCCAAAGGGTTGTGGGGGAGTGTCCTCCTCAAAAACATATTTTCTATCTGGAAATCAACTACGCTGAAAAAAATAGCTGTGTCAAAATTTTGATTGGATGTGCTTGGGGAAATGATGAGCTTGAGGGGGGGGGCTGGTTACACTCCAATCACTTTCTACTATTAAAAAGGGAGCTAGCCCTTTAAATTCCAATCGATTGAGCCTGTTTTGAAGTTTCTACGACAACGCCTTCGATAAAAACCTTATATACCCCCAGGGCATAACTTAAAACCCTTGCCCTGAGGGTTGTGGGGGAGTGTCCTTCTCAAAAATATATTTTATATCTGGAAACCAACTACGCTGAACAAAATTGCTATCTCAAAATTTTGATTGGATGTGTGTTGGGGAATGATGGGTGTGGGGGGGGGGGGCTAGTTGCCCTCCAATCATTTTCGACTATTAAAAAGGGCACTAGCCCTTTAATTTCCAATCGATAGAGCCTGTTTTGAAGTTTCTACGATAACGCCTTCTATAAAAACCTTATATGCCCCCAAGGTATAACTTAAAACCCTTGCCCTGAGGGTTGTGGGTTAGTGTCCTCCTCAAAGATATATTTTCTATCTGGAAATCAACTATGCTGAACAAAATGGCTATCTCAAAATTTTGATTGGATGTGTTTGTGGAAATGATGGGCATGGGGGGAGGGAGGGGGGCTAGTTACAATCAATCCCTTTCGACTATTAAAAAGGGCACTAGCCCTTTAATTTCCAATCGATAGAGCCTGTTTTGAAGTTTCTATGACAACTCCTTCTATAAAAACCTTATATGCCCCCAGGGAATAACTTAAAACCCTTGCCCTGAGGGTTGTGGGGGAGTGTCCTCCTCAAAAATATATTTTCTATCTGGAAACCAACTACGCTGAACAAAATTTCCATCTCAAAATTGTGTTTGGGGGAATGATGGGCCGGGGGGGGGGGGGCTAGTTGCCCTCCAATCATTTTTGACTATTAAAAAGGGCACTAGAACTCTCGATTTCCAATCGAATGAGCCTCCTTTGAATCTTCTACGACAACCTCTTCCATATGAAATGCCTCTGGGAACAAAAATAATAATAATAATAATAAAACATTGGAGCCGTATGGCCTTTACTATAGGCAACGCTACAGCGCTGCCTCTGATAATACAGAAAACTGCATTTGCTTTTGTAGGTGCTTGAAACATGTTAAACTGGTTGCCTCATTTGTTGAATTTGATGGTGTATCCATATTGTTGAATTTGGCAATGGTGTATTTGATTATGCTTTTTGGAACTAGCTTTAGTTTGATAGATTCTTTGGCGCTGTATATAAATAATGAATCCTCTTGCGCGTAGCTTTGCGCTAGAACTAAACCCGTTTCTTTATGTTATTCTTAATTCTGAGAATTGGAGAAGTTCATTAGTAGCAAGAGAATATCGCATACTGAGCATTCATATATATTTTTTTTAGACACTTATATGTTTTTATCATTTTATGTCTTGCATATCTGACGCGTATCAATTTCACAACCAACCATTTATCGCTGAATTATTTATGTTGAGATGCTAATGATTATTCTTTGAATTCTTTCTTGTTATTTTTTCGTTATTTTTTTTTTGTTATATTTTGTTGTTATTTTCTTAATTATTTTCGTTAGGGGGGGGGGGGGGGGGGTTAATTCTTTGTTTTGTTCTTGGCGGACCTTCTGAGGATTAGACGCAACAACCCTAGTTTGCTGTGGTACGTTGTTTTCCATCTGCTAATGTTTTTTCGCCGTCTGTTCTAGGTACTTTTATATTACAATTCTTCGTGATCCTCTTTCTCGATTTCTTTCGGAATTTCGGCATGTTCAAAGAGGTGCGACATGGAAGGATTCAAAATATTCTTGTGATCGTCGACTACCCGCCAAAACTGAGCTACCCCGTTGCTATGGTGGTTAGATGTTTTCATATCTTATTTGTGCGTTTATCTAAAACTCAATGCCAACTAGAATGTTTAATCGTTTTATTCTTAAAAACTTTAACATTCAGCAGCTTTGCACTAATTGTTTTTTTTAAAGCGTTTGCTTTTTTATCACTATAACCAGCCATAAATTTCTTCATTTTTTCCAGATCTCGCCTATTTACATATTTGGAACGAAACAACGTAACAAAGCAACATATCATGGGTTACTTTTAGTTTTGTTAGATTGGTTACTCCCTGAACTGCTTGTAATCTGTTTGAGAAGTCTCTGTGCTATTGCCTCGTACTTCCAATACATTATTTTAACAACATTTGTTTTGGGTGATATCATTGGGATAAATTTTATAGGATAATTTTCATTAACATGGGCAGCCCTTGTAAAAAAAAGCACAAACTAAAAAAAAGTGTTGCTTACAATATATCCAACAACAAGATATATATTCCATGCTGATTCTAAATATACTAACTTTTTAATCATATTGATACTAATCATATGATCTAATCATATTGTTGCTCATCATTGATAGTAGCATATAGATTTTTGTACAATTGTACAAACCGGCTGTGTAAAAAAAAAAAAAATGACTTATGTCATTTTCCAACCTTATATATTTATCAAAAAATAACAGAGCTGTAAATATCTTCTGGAGGGAATTTTCTAGAAACATCCTGGGATTTCTTGTTTGGAAATTTCTCCAATAAACCTCTTGTTGTGAAGGTGGTAAACATGGCAAGATGTAAATTTGGGGGATTTGGGGGAATTCCACTAAATTGGCTTTCAAAGAAGAGAATTTCTATTTTTTCTATTACATACTTGTTCTTCTGAGTATGTTTTTAGATTTCAACCTTTATGTTTCCTATTTTAATTTTTTCGACATTTTTATGCTTTATTATTGGACCTGCGGTGGCCCTTTCCCTGAGGTCCATCTTGTGGGTGCTGGCCATTCTTTGTTTTGGGAGTGTGCGCAATATTCAGTTTTCTGTTACTGCTCATTAACTTTGTTGTCACATTTGTCGCACACTCCTGTAACACCACATTGATAAAAATCTTTATTTTATTAATTTTGAACAACTAGCTTTTTCGAACTTGCCACACCTACGGGGACCCTTTTCCTTACTATCTTCCAGAGGGCTTTTTAGGGAGTTATGGAACACTATCCTATTCGAATGTCTTTATTTTATCTTCATGCACACATATTTAACTATGAATTGACTATTTTGGATTTCACACCTCTGAGTTTTCCTCACATACTCACAGTCCCCCTCAGTCTATTTCAGAGTGGCTTTTTTGGGGACTTAATGGGCCACCGTCCTCTCTACATTTATTTTCCTAATATGTTCTTATTGAATTTCAACCTTTATATCGCTTATTATCAAAATTCTCCGCTATTTTCATGCTTTTCTTCTATTAGACTCACGGAGGCCCTTCTCTTCAGGTCAATCTTAGGCTGCTGGCCTTTCTTGCTTTTGGGAGTACTTGCCTTCATTTTTTTTTTATTTCTCACTATTTTTTTTACATTGTTGATGCATTCATGTAACACAATATTGATAAAAAACTTTATTTTATCAATTTCAAACAAGTCCCGTCTTCTTTCGAGCTTTTCATGCCTATTAGGGCCCTTGCCCTCACTCTATTTCAGGAGGCTTTTAGGGGTTTGGGGAAAACCGTCTTCTTTGACTGTCTTTATTTAACCTCTTTTGGCTTATATTTCACTCTGAATTGGCATTTCTTAACTCATACCCCTTAGATTTCCACACATACGGGAACACATCCCCTCCCTCCATTTTAGGGGCACTTTTTGGGGCTTGGGGGGACACTGTTGGGTTTGAGGGTTTTACCGTGATTTTTAACTTTCTTTAATTAAAAGTTTTTTCTATTTTTAGTATTTTTGGTATTGACCGGAATTAGATTGTGCTAATTCGTCTCAGGGCGCTAGCCCTTCTAGGATTTGAGGGTTTGACCATGTTTTTCAACTTTCTTTAATTTCAGCATTTTCCATATTTTTATTATTTTCGGATTGAACAGATATAGATCATGCGGCTTTGTAGTAGGAAGCTAAGAATCCTAGGGTTTGAGGAGTTGACATGGCTTTTCAACTTTCTTTAATTTAAGCTATTTTTTTCCTAGGGTGGTAAACCTTCTAGAGATTGAGGCTTGACAGTGTTTTTCAACTTTCTTTAATTTTAACCTCTCTCATATTTGATTATTTTTAGGATCAAACGGACTTAGATTATGCGCTTTTATTTTACATTTTTTTGTTTTAAATATTGAAGTTTTAAGTTTTAAGTCTGAAAAATTTTAGTTTTAAAGTTTAAGTTCTAGTATTTTTTAAGTTATGGTCTTATGATTTCAGTTATAAAATTTTAGTTTTGATTTTATTAGTTTTAATGTTTTAATTTTAAAGTTTTAGTTTTAAGGTTCTTATGCCAACGTTTTAGTGTAAAATCTTAGTTGTCACGCTGATTTTTGAAGTCACAGTTTCAGTCACAAGTTCTTATACTGAAGTTTAAATTGTTTGCGTTTATATTTCTAAGGTTTGGGTTCTAAACTCCGTTATGTTGGTTATTTTTCAGGTTTTAAAAGATTTCAAGGTTTTGTTGAGGGTGCGCAGACGGATTGCCATTTTTGGGACTCACAGCCCAGAGCTTTTCCCACCTACGGGGGCCATTCTCTTTACTCTGTTTCACAGGCTTTTTATGTGGCCTGGAAGACACTGTACTCATGGACTTTTTTAATTAACACTATTTTCTCTGATTTATCAACGGTTTAAGCGGGTAAGAACAGTGTCACATACAATATTACATATTATTAATATCATTCTACAACTTTGGATGTGTAGAATCCATTCTATAAGAAAATTCGTCATATTCTTACTTGACAGGGCACTTATTCTCTTCTCTTAGTTCGTAACCAATGTAATATTCATTAATCCCTAAGGCATATACAACTTTTGTTGCAGTTTCATCTGCAAGTATATTAGGCGTTTCGTCATTGCTATTATTGGATTCAATGAGTGTATCGGTTGGTAAACCACCAATATCACTATTAGCAATCGCTAGCGCTCTTCTTTTTATCAGTTTGTTTTTATATTCTTTAAAGATGCTACCTTCGAATGCAGTTTTTATTATAATTGCAATTTCATTGTCAATTACAACGTTATTTTAACAGAGGTGACAATTCCAACATGTAGATCAAATATTACTTGTGACCTTGCGAAAGCAATATGCCTGTCGGCTTCTTAAATTCTTTGAATGCCAAACCCCGAAAGATGATGAAATGATTTATGAATCGGTAACGTGTTTCCAGAAGCATAAGCAAGAATCTTGCTCTCGGCGTCAACTATAAGCTTTAGCATTGCATTATCCTCGAAAAATAGTTTCTCTGGAGGTGTTACTCTTGTATATCCTCCATTACGGTACTTGAATAATATCGGCAGTCCAAAAAAAATTTAATTTCTCACTTTCATTACACGCACACGTACATTTCTTTGATATCTCAATTAGCGTTTGTTTCATAGCTCATTTATTTATTTCTGAAAGCATTCATTGCTATGATTTCTCTATCTTGTAAGCAAACTTTCTTGAGGTAATTTATATACATTTTTCTATTTACTCTCACACTGCTATTTTAAAACGAAATCGTGCTAAAAAAGACATATTATTATAAATTGACCACTCACTTAGGTGATTGCCTATTTATTCCCTAGAGAGGCGGTGTTGGAGTAAATGAATAATGCAAACTCGCAGCGCAATGCATTTTAGGTGCCCGAGAAACCAAAAATAGAGCAACAGTCAGTTGCATATTTAGTTGGCTCAAAGGTTTTTTTTCAGACTTAGCTTTCTTAGTCCTTCTTGACTGCTTGGTGTCTGAAATCTATTATTCGAGATGCTTATTAAGGTATTTCGTGTAGCTCAAAATACAAATTTCAGACACCACACTGTAGAAAAAGACTAAAAAAAACAAGTCTAAGGGATGTGTTTCCGTATGTGTGGAAATCTAAGGGGTATGAGTTAAGAAATGCCAATTCATAGTGAAATATAAGCCAAAAGAGGTTAAATAAAGACAGTCAAAGAAGACGGTTTTCCCCAAACCCCTAAAAGCCTCCTGAAATAGAGTGAGGGCAAGGGCCCTAATAGGCATGAAAAGCTCGAAAGAAGACGGGACTTGTTTGAAATTGATAAAATAAAGTTTTTTATCAATATTGTGTTACATGAATGCATCAACAATGTAAAAAAAATAGTGAGAAATAAAAGAAAGTTGAAGGCAAGTACTCCCAAAAGCAAGAAAGGCCAGCAGCCTAAGATTGACCTGAAGAGAAGGGCCTCCGTGAGTCTAATAGAAGAAAAGCATGAAAATAGCAGAGAATTTTGATAATAAGCGATATAAAGGTTGAAATTCAATAAGAACATATTAGGAAAATAAATGTAGAGAGGACGGTGGCCCAGCAAGTCCCCAAAAAAGCCACGCTGAAATAGACTGAGGGGGACTGGGAGTATGTGAGGAAAACTCAGAGGTGTGAAATCCAAAATAGTCAATTCATAGTTAAATATGTGTGCATGAAGATAAAATAAAGACATTCGAATAGGATAGTGTTATATAACTCCCTAAAAAGCCCTCTGAAAGATAGTAAGGAGAAGGGTCCCCGTAGGTGTGGCAAGTTCGAAAAAGCTAGTTGTTCAAAATTAGTAAAATAAAGACTTTTATCAGTGTGGTGTTACAGGAGTGTGCGACAAATCTGACAACAAAGTTAATGAGCAGTAACAGAAAACTGAATATTGCGCACACTCCCAAAACAAAGAATGGCCAGCACCCACAAGATGGACCTCAGGGAAAGGGCCACCGCAGGTTCAATAATAAAGCATAAAAATGTCGAAAAAATTAAAATAGGAAACATAAGGGTTGAAATCTAAAAACATACTCAGAAGAACAAGTATGTAATAGAAAAAATAGAAATTCTCTTCTTTGAAAGCCAATTTAGTGGAATTCCCCCAAATCCCCCAAATTTACATCTTGCCATGTTTACCACCTTCACAACAAGAGGTTTATTGGAGAAATTACCAAACAAGAAATCCCAGGATGTTTCTAGAAAATTCCCTCCAGAAGATATTTACATCTCTGTTATTTTTTGATAAATATATAAGGTTGGAAAATGACATAAGTCTTTTTTTTTTTACACAGCCGGTTTGTACAATTGTACAAAAATCTATATGCTACTATCAATGATGAGCAACAATATGATTAAATCATATGATTAGTATCAATATGATTAAAAAGTTAGTATATTTAGAATCAGCATGGAATATATATCTTGTTGTTGGATATATTGTAAGCAACACTTTTTTTTAGTTTGTGCTTTTTTTTACAAGGGCTGACCATGTTAATGAAAATTATCCTATAAAATTTATCCCAATGGTATTACCCAAAACAAATGTTGTTAAAATAATGTATTGGAAGTACGAGGCAATAGCACAGAGACTTCTCAAACAGATTACAAGCAGTTCAGGGAGTAACCAATCTAACAAAACTAAAAGTAACCCATGATATGTTGCTTTGTTGCGTTGTTTCGTTCCAAATATGTAAATAGGCGAGATCTGGAAAAAATGAAGAAATTTATGGCTGGTTATATTGATAAAAAAGCAAACGCTTTAAATAAAACAATTAGTGCAAAGCTGCTGAATGTTAAAGTTTTTAAGAATAAAACGATTAAACATTCTAGTTGGCATTGAGTTTTAGATAAACGCACAAAATAAGATATGAAAACATCTAACCACCATAGCAACGGGGTAGCTCAGTTTTGGCGGGTAGTCGACGAACACAAGAATATTTTGAATCCTTCCATGTCGCACCTCTTTGAACATGCCGAAATTCCGAAAGAAATCGAGAAAGAGGATCACAAAGAATTGTAATATAAAAGTACCTAGAACAGACGGCGAAAAAACATTAGCAGATGGAAAACAACATACCACAGCAAACTAGGGTTGTTGCGTCTAAACCTCAGAAGGTCAGCCAAGAAAAAACAAAGAATTAAACCCCCCCCCCCCCCCCCCCCCCCCCCCTAACAAAAATAATTAAGAAAATAATAACAAGATATAACAAAAAAAATAACGAAAAAATAACAAGAAAGAATTCAAAGAATAAGCATTAGCATCTCAACATAAATAATTCAGCGATAAATGGTTGGTTGTGAAATTGATACGCGTCAGATATGCAAGACATAAAATGATAAAAACATATAAGTGTCTAAAAAAAAATATATGAATGCTCAGTATGCAATATTCTTTTGCTACTAATGAACTTCTCCAATTCTCAGAATTAAGAATAACATAAAGAAACGGGTTTAGTTCTAGCGCAAAGCTACGCGCAAGAGGATTCATTATTTATATACAGCGCCAAAGAATCTATCAAACTAAAGCTAGTTCCAAAAAGCTTATTCAAATACACCATTGCCAAATTCAACAATATGGATACACCATCAAATTCAACAAATGAGGCAACCAGTTTAACATGTTTCAAGCACCTACAAAAGCAAATGCAGTTTTCTGTATTATCAGAGGCAACGCTGTAGCGTTGCCTATAGTAAAGGCCATACGGCTCCAATGTTTTATTATTATTATTATTATTTTTGTTCCCAGAGGCACTTCATATGGAAGAGGTTGTCGTAGAAGATTCAAAGGAGGCTCATTCGATTGGATATCGAGAGTTCTAGTGCCCTTTTTAATAGTCAAAAATGATTGGAGGGCAACTAGCCCCCCCCCCCCCCCAAGCCCATCATTCCCGCAAACACAATTTTGAGATAGAAATTTTGTTCAGCGTAGTTGGTTTCCAGATAGAAAATATATCTTTGAGGAGGACACTAACCCACAACCCTCAGGGCAAGGGTTTTAAGTTATACCTTGGGGGCATATAAGGTTTTTATAGAAGGCGTTGTCGTAGAAACTTCAAAACAGGCTCTATCGATTGGAAATTAAAGGGCTAGTGCCCTTTTTAATAGTCGAAAATGATTGGAGGGCAACTAGCCCCCCCCCCACGCCCATCATTCCCCAACACACATCCAATCAAAATTTTGAGATAGCAATTTTCTTCAGCGTAGTTGGTTTCCAGATATAAAATATATTTTTGAGAAGGACACTCCCCCACAACCCTCAGGGCAAGGGTTTTAAGTTATGCCCTGGGGGTATATAAGGTTTTTATCGAAGGTGTTGTCGTAGAAACTTCAAAACAGGCTCAATCGATTGGAATTTAAAGGGCTAGCTCCCTTTTTAATAGTAGAAAGTGATTGGAGTGTAACCAGCCCCCCCCCCCCAAGCTCATCATTTCCCCAAGCACATCCAATCAAAATTTTGAGATAGCTATTTTGTTCAGCGTAGTTGATTTCCAGATAGAAAATATGTTTTTGAGGAGGACACTCCCCCACAACCCTCTGGGCAAGGGTTTTAAGTTATACCCTGGGGGAATATAAGGTTTTTATAGAAGGCGTTGTCGTAGAAACTTCAAAAAAGACTCATTTTATTGGAAATTAAAGGACTAGTGCCCTTTTTAATAGTTGAAAGTGATTGGATGGCAACTAACCCCCCCCCGCCCATTATTCCCCCAAACACCTCCAATCAAAATTTTGAGATAGCCATTTTGTTCAGCGTAGTTAATTTCCTGATAGAAAATATATTTTTGAGGAGGACACTCCCCTACAACCGTCAAAGCAAGGGTTTTAAGTTTTGCCCTGGGGGCATATAAGGTTTTTATAGAGGGCGTTGTCGTAGAAACTTCAAAACAGGCTCATTCAATTGGAAATTAACGGGCTAGTGCCCTTTTTAATAGTCAAAAGTGACTTGAGGGCAACTAACCCTGCTCTCATGCCCACCTTTTCCCAAAAGACATCCAATCAAAATTTTGAGACAGTCATTTTATTAAACGTAGTTTTAAGTTCTGAAAATTAGGTCTTTGAGGATGACAGCTCCCCCACAGCCCTCAGGGCAATAGTTGCAATTTAAGGATTCATTTCCCCAAACACATCCAATCAAAATTTTGAGATAGCCATTTTGTTCAGCGTAGTTGATTTCCAGATAGAAAATATGTTTTTGAGGAAGACACTCCCCCACAACCCTCAGGGCAGGGGTTTTAAGTTATACCCTGGGGGTATATAAGATCTTTATAGAAGGCGTTGTCGTAGAAAATTCAAAACAGGCTCATTTGATTGGGAATTAAAGGGCTAGTGCCCTTTTTAATAGTAGAAAGTGATTTGAGGGCAACTAACCCCCCTCTCACGCCCACCTTTTCCCCAAACACATCCAATCAAAATTTTGAGACAGTCATTTATTTAACGTATTTTTAAGTTCTGGAAATTAGGTCTTAGAGGATGATAACTCCCCCACAGCGCTCAGGGCAAGAGTTGTAATTTAAGGATTCTTTTCCCCAAACACATCCAATCAAAATTTTGAGATTGCCATTTTGTTCAGCGTAGTTGATTTCCAGATTGAATATATTTTTGAGGAGGACACTCCCCCACAACCCTCAGGGGAAGGATTTTAAGTGATACGCTGGGGTATATAAGGTTTTTATAAAAGGCGTTGTCGTAGAACCTTAAAAAAGGCTCATTCGATTGGAAGTTCAAAAAGCTAGCGCCCTTTTTAATAGTCGACAGTGATTGAAGGGCAACTAGGCCCCCCCCCTCCCCACACCCATTATTCCCCCAAAGTATCCAATCAAAATTTTGAGAGAGCCATTTTGTTTAGCGTAGTTGATTTCCAGATAGAAAATATATTTTTGAGGAGGACGCTCCCCCCCCAACTCTCAGGGCAAGGGTTTCAAGTTATGCCCTGGGGGCATATAAGGTTTTTATAGAAGGCGTTGTCGTAGAAACTTCAAACAGGCCCATTCGATTAGAAATTAAAGGGCTAGTGTCCTTTTAATAGTCGAAAGTGATTGTAGTGCAACTAGCCCCCCCCCCACAACGATCATTTCCCCAAACACATCCAATCAAAATTTTGAGATAGCCATTTTAATCAGCGTAGTTGATTCCAGATAGAAAACACGTTTTTGAGGAGGACACTCCCCCACAACCCTCAGGGCAAGGGTTTCAAGATATGCCCTGGGGGAAAAAAGGGTATAACGTACTTAAAACTATCTAATCTAAGTGATAATAAAATAAAACTGAACCAGGTAGAACTTGGATCAGTAGAAAAGATTTCAAATTCGGAAATAAAATCTCTAAACAGTCCAGAATTATGCGTAAACTTCACTAGCCAGGAACATTTATCCTCATTAAAACCGCAACCACAAGAAGAGTATGGGATGTCGAAAACGGATTTTTTGCAACAATTTGATTTAAAACATTTACCGGAAAACGTAAAAACTAGGGTGGAAAATATTTTTTGGGATTTTAAATGGACTTTTGCAAGACACAAAGCAGATTACAGATTAACTCACTTAATCACGCACAAGATATCAACAGAGGGCCCTCCAATCAAAAAGTCACCGTATAAAACACCTTATCATTTAAAGCCATAGCTAGAAAGCCAAATAAAAGAAATGGAAGATCAGGGAATAATTAAAGAAAGTATTAGTGATTGGTGCTTTCCATTAGCAATAGTCAGAAAAAAAGATAGTACCTGGAGATTATGTATAGACTTTAGATCACTAAACGCCCTCACAATTAAAGACGTAATGAAGTTACCAAGAATTGATTCGATTTTAGATTCGTTAGGGGTTTCAAAATATTACACTAGTTTTGATTTAATAGCAGGATATTGGCAAATCGCTTTAGATGCAGAAACTAAGCATAGGGCTACAGTAATCTTAGACGATGGGAGGAAGTTCACATTTGAACGTATGCCATTTGGCTTATCATTTAGTCCAAATTGTTTTAGTCGCCTAATGAATTTGGTGTTAAAAGATAACGAACCAGGCACCAATACTAAAATTACCAGATTTGTCACAAGACTTCTGTTTGCAAACATATGCTTCAGGGTACGGTATAGGGGCCATATTATTAAACATAAATTCTGAAGGAGTAGAATCAATAGGTCAATACGCCAGTAGGTCACTGACGGAAGCAGAAAAAAAATACTCGACAGTTGAAAGGGAGTGTTTAGCAGTTGTAGTATTTACACAATATTTTCGACAATTTTTACTTGGAAAAAAAATTATTTTACGAGTAGACCAAAAATCATTAGTTTGGCTACATACGATGCAAAATACTTCAGCCCGGCTGACACGGTGGATACTACGTCTGCAAGCATATTCATATACCCCAATATATATAAAGGGCCGTACAAATGTTTTACCAGACTATTTGTCACGAAATCCAGATAAGAAAAAAATGTGATAGCAACCATCCAGAACGAACTGGAAGGGGTAGAAATACTGTCTAATGAAAATATTTCGAAGCATCAAAATAAAGATGATTTTTGTTTAGCAATGAAATCCTTTTTATCAAAAGGAACGGAACTGCCAGAGCACTTTAAACATTTTTTAAAGGACTTAGATAATTTTGATCTGGACGAAAGTAAAAATCTTCTAGTAAGATACCATAGACCATCACAAGAATATAGAAAAAATTACTTAAAAATTATTCCAGGAATTCCGAAATCTCTGGAAGGAGAAGTTTTACAGATGGCACATGCAACAATTGGCTGTCACAAGGGAGAAGCAAAAACTATGGGGAGACTGAAGGGAAATTTTTATTTTCCAAAAATGTATTCAAAAGTAAAAGCTTTTATACAAAGCTGCCAAGAGTGCGCCAAACAAAAGTCGCCACCAAAGACCCCTAGGGCTGAATTAGGTCAATACCCCACCCCTTCAGGGGTAGGAGAAATAATGTCAATAGACATTTGGGGATCCGGGGGAAGTTTACCAGTTTCCAGGAAAGGAAACAGGTGCGTACTAACCATAGTAGACCATTTTAATTCATATTTATACGCTTTTCCAATTAAAGATGAAAAGACAAAAACCATTGCGAAAGTTTTGGTCAATCGCCTATTTCTGGAACACGGGATTTTCCCTAGAGTTTTACTTAGCGACAATGGGCCATGTTTTAGAGCCAAATTATTAGACGAAATTACAGAATATCTGGGGGTTAGACGATGGTTTACCTCGTCTTATATGGCAGCCGCTAATGGAAAGGTTGAACGTAAGCATAGAGAATTAGCTTACATGCTGGGAATGCATGCAAGAGAGGAAAATGAAAATTGGGATGAACATTTACCATTTTTAGTTTTTTTCACGTACCTTAAAAGAAATGCCATTTTTTTGCAACATATAAGAGATCCCAGAATTTGTTTAGATGAAATATAAAATGACAGAACATATTACAACCTAGACCAATATAAGCAAGAGATGGTGATGCGAATGAAAAAAGCTATGGAACAAGTTAAAGACAATCTGGAAGATGTGAAAACAGAACAAAAAGAAAAATATAACAGAACAAGCAAAAATAAAACGAGCACTGTAGGAGATTTGGTTTATGTTTGTAAAACAAATCTGGAAGGAACAAAAAAGTTAAAACCGAAATGGGAAGGACCCTACAGGATTATAAAAATTCTACCAAATAACTTAACATGTGTTCTAAAGCATCAGCATAAGGAAAAGGAAGAAATAGTGCACCATAATATAATGAAAAAGAGATATTTTTCAAAACCGTGGAAAACAGAGCCTATACTTTTAGAAGAAGAAATAGAAGACACAATCTTACCAGTATATATCAGAAGACCATATGAATTTTATGACCTTTTTAACGACCATAACAGGTGGGCGAAGTGGAAGGAATATTTAGCCCAGTCTTGGCTACAAAGTTTCCACAACAAACAAGAGAAAAAAGGGAAAGTTCAATGTTCATCGGATACTAGCGATGAAAGCGACAGAGAAGAGTCTCAAACACAACCTACTGGTTTAAGACATAATAAACCAGAGGTTAAATCCAAAGAGGAAGAAAAATTGGAAGAAACCAAAGAATTATCTGATTTTCATACACTAGAAACACCTAAAGTCTTAACGCAAAAATGGCTTTTGGAACAAACGCCATCTACCAGACGCGAGCTAACAGAATGCGACACCGAAAATTCTTCTACAGAAACCGATATTGCTAAACCTGGGCAGTCGTCAAGAAAACCTTCTTTGAGAGAAAAATTATGGAGAACAGTAAAGAAACCAAAGGGGCAGCAAGAAGTTCCTTTGTCAGCAGCACAAGTCGCTAAAACACTTATGAAAAAGGCCAAACATCAAGAGAAACAAAGATTAAAGATATTTGACGAGGCAACAAAACAACACTCGGACTCAGAGCCTTGTAAACCATACTATAGAGACCACGGAAAAACTTGTCAATACTATAAAGAAGATAAGCAAAAATTTGGGATTCAAAACTCGGACCAGGAAACGGAGAAAGGCAGAACAAGCGCAGCCCCCAGCAGATTAATATTTGAATAGAACAATAATAAAAAAAATATATTAAATAAAAATCAAACGAGTATAAAAGCCACTAAAGAAATATCTATATTTTCTTTTTTAATCGGTACATAGATAACATCAAGTTTTCCTTCAAATATATATCGCCAGTAAAAATTATGAACGTCACATTCCAACGCTAAATTATTAGCTCCGATCTGAAGTGACGTCATAGGTTCCTGCAAATATTTTGTTTCCGATACGAGATAAGACTTCGCGAGCGGTATAATGTGAAGGCTTGTCAAAACATATTAGGCTTCGCTTCAAAAAATGGAAATAAGTAAGACCACGTAACTTTTAAATGGGTGAAGTGAACCAAATTAAATTATACATATTTAGAATCAGCATTAAAAGGCAATTCTTTTGATATGTATATTGAAAATTTTTTTTCAGGGGGGGGGATAATTAAAAAAAAAACGAAGGAGGCTAGTTTACTGAAATAGGGTCATTGGAAGCTAGCAAATTTGGGGTTGAGCTCAACCACTGTTGGCCTCTCGTTGTTAGGTACATGCAATGCATCTACTGACCTTTGACTCTCTGAGGTGACACTTTCAGTCGAATTTGAAAAAAAAATTGTTTTTGAAGAATTTTGAAATAATTATAATAGGAAAAACAGCATGAGTTTACATTAAGTTGACTACATGTGCAAGCTAGCTGTAATCTTGTTATAAATAGTAGAATATATAATAAATTAAACAATTACCAATAAGGAAAATATGTATAAACAAGAAGCCGTAGATAAAATGGGTCACAATTTAAAAAGTATAGCACAGCGTAAAGCAAATTTTTTCTCGGGTATAATTAATTTCACATATTAAATAAAGTCACAACAAACCATTAACAGGAATAACAGGGCGACGACATTGCAGGTGAAAAACACCAATAACAGGACAATTGGCATTTGAAAACGAAACTGCTAAACGTCTTGTCATTGGGGGGATCCACCAAGCTAACCAAATATAGATCAGAAATAAAAATCAAACTTTGGAGGAGGTTTGAGCTGAGTGCTCGGCAGAGTTTTTGCACCATGGGAGATGACATGATGCACTAACACTGCTAATGCACTAAACCCATACACTTGTAGAACAGAGTAATAGTCAAAATATCACAAAAGGGATAAATTACACTCAATGCCTGTATAAAACTAAGGCGCAAATTAAACTGAGGATAATTCCATTCCAGACACAAATAATATAAAAAAAAAAATTATAGGGAAACCACAAAAGATAACCCCTATCACTGAGCAACTTTTGACACGACATAGGCACTAATTTTTGGTAAAATACCACAGACATGGAATATGTGTCTGCGATGAAAACCACACAATTTTGTGGGAATCAGAATATCGAAAAACGTGCATTTTTATGAATAAAGAATAATTAGCAATTGCGAGGCAAAACTTAAAAAAAAGTTCAAAAATCAGCGGGAAGAACATTCATGAATAAATAAATTTATTTATACGTGAATATATAAAATTCTAGGGCATGACGCATGAATTCTCAATACCGATAAGCGACAAAGAAGGTTTAAACAAATTCATTAAAGCCAGTAAGTGCAACCCCGTAGTGACAGAAGACTTTTCAAAAGAATGTATGTTAACCGTTTTAATACGAATCCTCTCAGAGGTAGGAAAATATCCTAATATCAGGTTTTTGCTAAAGTTAAAAAAGGTGGTGAAAAGCAACACAGAAATAACGAAAGAAAACAAAGAATTGTTACAAGTTTTAAAAGAACAAGGAGATTCAAAGAAACTGATAGAGACGTTTCAAAAAAGTGATATAAAATGGATACTCAGGCTGTCAAATCACTCCTGTGAGGTGATACACAGTCTGGACCCGTTAAGGAAAACAGTATACAAAGACAACGGGAAAATAGTCACCAATGAATTGTCAGGGCTTCAAACTTATTTTCAAAATTTTTATTTAGAACCCCTAATATGCTGGAGAGCCCTATAAAGTGTAAGACAGCATATTGCAAAAAAAAACCTTGATAAGAATACGGGGGGACATAGGGTAATAGCAATTTCTTCTTGTAGACAATGTGGAAGTTTTACCGGTGGGCTGTTTTATCGATATTATTCTTGGGAGAAAGTGCTAAGATGACAAAAACAAAATTAGAGGGCAAGAAAGTACAAGTAGTTGACGGAGGAATTATAATGCAAATACGCCAAGTGAGAATTGTAGAAGATTACTAGCAACTCCTATTTGAAATAGATTTAGAACATTTACAAAAAATGCTAGATACCCTAAGATTAAAAGAGGACTCTTATCAGAAGATAATCGAAACTTTTTTTTTGAAAACTAGTAACCGAGAAGAAAAAATAATTTAGCGAAAAACCAGATATGAAAGAATTGCAAATATATCCCATAGCTTTGAGCAATCGGTGCTTGCAAAATTGTACGCAATAAACAGACAAGTAGAAGCAATAATGCATGTGACGAAACACCGCACAAATGTTAATGTTCAATCACTAATAGAAGAACAAAATAAAACGATTATAGCTTTCGAAGATATACAAAAATATTATTTGGAAATAATACATGCCAATATCCCGGAGGAAGAAAAGAGAAAAATTTCGAGATTTTCATATCGAAAAAGACAAAAAATCGTTATGGCTAGCTCAGAATGAAAAAATCTCCAGTTTAAATTGGACTCTAGGGGAAATTTATAATATATTTAATAGAATAGAGAATTTATTGATTAATGGAAGTAAAGAAGATAAGCCGTTATATGGAGAATATTTAGCCGCAAGCATGCTAGAGCTAATGACACATCTACAAATTTTAAGTGATTATACAATAGAAGTTCAGAGAGCATTAGGGTTATTACAGTTAGGACAAATTCCGAAACTTCTGTTGCCTCCAAAAGAATTAAAAGAGATCTTGCAAAACATACAGTATTTTGTATTAAAGGAAGGGTACTATGAATTACCTTCGGGGTTAGACCCGATAGACCCTTTAAGCTGGTTTGCTAAGCTATTAAAAGTGTCTTATTTTATATTAGCGGGTAACCTCCGAATAAACGTGAAAATACCCCTAGTTCAGAAAAATAGCGTATTTACCATGTATCAAACTTTTCCCATGGCAACAGGGGGCCTACAGGGAGTAGTAATCACCATGACATCAACTTCAGCGTACGTACTAGTAGAAAACAACCGAGAAAGAATAATTTCTCTAGAAAAAATTTGGATCATGGACGTTTTGGAAAATGGTATTTTTAAACTAGAACTGACCAAAAAGGGACTAAAAAGAACACAAAATGGAAATAGTTTAAATTGCTGGGCAAACATAATTTTAGAAAATCGACAAGGCATTCAAAAAACATGCCATTGGGAAGTTTCTAAACCTTCAGAAACAACTGAAGGAATTATAAAAGTAAGCGCATCAGAAGTATTGGTTTCAAATAATGTTACGCTAGATGGAACTTGTGTTCAAGACAGAGAAATACAAAATTTTCCACTAACGATATCGACAATGTCAGAATGTAATCTATGGCACAAAGATACAAATCTCATACTTAAAAGAGAAAATAGACTAAAATCAGAAGAAAACACTATTAAATTAATTCCATTAAAAATGAAAACAATTTTACCAGGCAAATTCAAATTTTTTTCAAAGAAAATAGGAAACATCTAGTAGAAATTTGGAAAAAGAATTTTAAAGAACCTATTAGTTGGGCCCAAGTGCTGAAAGATATAAAACAAGAGCAAGAAATAGCCCTTAGTCAAACAGAAGTTACACTGAGAGTAATAAGGGAAGAAAGCATTCAATTTAATGAATTATTTTTAGTAGGGTGCATAATGGGCACAGTATGTGTAAGTCTATTTACACTTATAACAGTTTGGATTATTTATCAAAAGAGTAAAATACAAAATGTCAGACAGGAAGTAACCGAATTACAAGAATTAACGATAACGCCAAGGCAATTGCAAATGATCCAAGAATATGCAGAATACGCAGGAATTACGCGTTAATTTTCGATACGTTCAAGTGTTTTTAGTGTTTATATATGATTGATATATGGAATATTTATTACAGATGAGAATTTGGACAATAATTTGCGTTTTTAAGCTTCTCCAGCTTATTGCGGCCGAATTTAGGATTATAAAAGGAGTATCGTTTTGCAGAATGAATTCAATCAAACCCCTGGAAGGCTACTGGCAAATCGCGATTAGGTTTGATGCTTCAGCTTTGCATACCCTCCAGAGCCAAGTAACGATACTTGCAAATAATCTGGAAATGACAAGAACAGAATTAGAAAAAACTTTTAACCCGCCTCCTTTCACACCCCCGCAGGTAATAGAAA
Organism: Artemia sinica; assembly: GCA_027921565.1. NCBI lineage: Eukaryota > Metazoa > Arthropoda > Branchiopoda > Anostraca > Artemiidae > Artemia > Artemia sinica. Next base: position 63,305,956 of record CM051261.1, on the reverse strand, counting down.
AAGAAATAAAAGTATCATTATCTCAAACGCAGGCAACTTTGTTGTTCAAAGTACTGAACAACCAAATCAATGGGGTTCTAGAAGATATAAAAAGAATGATAATTACGCTCCAAAAACAAAACAAAAACGAACCAGACAATACATTGGCCAGAAAGAAAAGAAGCTTAATCGGTATTGTAGGGGAAATCTCAGAATATATATTCGGTACGGTATCTGAGACTACGTGGAAGGAAGCAGAAAAACGAATAGGGAAAGTCGAAGTAACAAATCAAAATCTTCTACACTTCGTAGACAAACAACTAACAATCTTAAAACACCACGAAACCAGGATATCCAAAATCGAAGAAAAAGTTAATCAAACAATCAATACGCTTTCCATTTTTAAAAAGGAGATAAACAATGCAGTATTCAGAACTCTAAAACGAATAATAGGAAACCAAAGTGAAATAATAGAAGATATAAATCTTCAAATGGCTCTACAGTTATTATCTAGTGCCATCATGGAAATATCTCATGAATTTAATCAATTGGAGTTAGAGTTTCTAACCCTATTGACAAAAAATTTACCAGCACGACTCCTAAACCCGGATAAATTAATAAAAGTAATCAAAACCATAGAGAGTCATTTACCTTATCAATTGAGATTAGGACCAGAACCAAATTTCGAGAATATTCTATACTTTTATAGCATGGCGGAAAACTATTTGCAAATTAAGCAAGGGGAGTTATGAATATTTTTAAAGGTACCCCTAGTTAAAAATGAAGAATACACACTGTTCCAAATAGATACTTTCCCTACAAGATTGACGAACACCACAAGCTGGATTAAGATAAATAATTTGCCCCCATATATAGCCATTTTCAACTTAAAATATTGGATACCAGAACAACAGGAAATAATCAAATGTCAAAACGATAAACTTCCCTTTTGCAACTTAGGAACTATATCACATCTACGCGCAAGGAAAATCTGTGCTATTAAACTTTGGGAGGAGGTGGATCACTCAAATCCCCTACCAAAAGAATGTGATGTTGATGTAGTAAGCGCAATTAATCTGGAAATATGGAAAAAAACTAGTGAAAACGATTTCATAATCAGCGTGCCACAACCCTATATAGCACAGTTGAGATGCAAAAATTCTTCTGGGTTGAAGAATACAAGAGATATACAAATAGATAGGATGGGGCTAATTAATATTCCCCCATCCTGTCGTTTAACGACAAGAGAGACAATTATATCATCTCCAATGGTGGAAATTACGGAGATAAATATGGACAAATGGGGTATAAAACCGATACCCAACATAAATCTTTTTAAAGCAACAAATGGGGAACAAGATAATGAAAAAATTAAGAAAGTATAAAAGATGTTAAAGAAATTAAATGATGTCTCCATACCGGAAAAAATAAAAGGAGAAACACCCAGATTTCTGACAACCCTGGAAGATCTAAATAAAAATCTGGACATAAATTATCCCATTTTTCAAACAGAAATAGAAAGAACCACTTACTATAAAGGCTTATTAGCCTATACTTGGGGATATTTCATAATTACTATCGTGGTTCTGGGATTGTTTATGTGGAGTCTTAAATTTTGGTATAATATGAAACATCAAACCCTCGGGGGGAAGGATATAAGTAACCCTGTCTGCGCAAAACCATAATCTAACGTTAAAAAAAAAAAAAACAAACTTATCTACAACCGCAGACAATTCGATTGGCACTATTATTTCATGAATATGAAAGTAAAAAAGAAATCTATGATTGATATTGAAGAGATTTTATTACTGTTTCAGCAATAATACTTGTTACTAATGTAAATAAATTCGCAATTCGAGTGTTTATGGAAAAAAAATGAGTTATACCACTTTTTAAGTTGCTTTGCGAAAAATCGACGTTTAAAAAAAAAAAAATGCTTGATGCTTTAAAGTATTTTTGTTACTTATCATAATTGTGTAAGTTATTACACAATGCTTATATATATATATATATATATATATATATATATATATATATATATATATATATATATATATATATATATATATATATATATATATATTATATATATATATATATATATATATATATATATATATATATATATATATATATATATATATATATATATAATATATATATATATATATATATATATATATATATATATATATATATATATATATATATATATATATATATATATATATATATATATATATATATATATAATATATATATATATATATATATATATATATATATATATATATATATATATATATATATATATATATATATATATATATATATATATATATATATATATATATATATATATATATATATATATATATATATATACTATGTTTTTATCAACCTTAAGTTTTAACTAGTGATTTAATGTTGATGTAAATGTTTGACGTCGAGTCAACGTATTAAAAATTTTTATATAAGAAATTATCAGTTTAGTATTAAGTTTGAAAGAATAATCCAGCAAGAAACGTAATGTTTCGATTTAAGTGGGTTATTATTTTTGGAGTAATTAAAAAAAAGTGGAGAAAGTAATTAAAAGTAATTAACTTTCGAATGCATTGATATATACGAAAATTGAGTGTTTCATTCTGATATATATGTAAAAATGTATGCTTTATATGTATACTAATGTGGATATTTATTTTAGATACAGCATTAGCTATTTTTTTTGGAAATCAAATTTTTCGTAGCATCTTTTCGGATATATTTTTCCTTCAATCATATTTTGACACATTTTGGGAAGTAACAAATTTTGAAGACACTTCAAATATATCCTGATACTATCATCGCATACTCAATCAACTGAAATTTTGGAAACTATAGCAGTAATACAGACTTTACTACAAAATCGTCAGAAAGTGAGATAAAAACAGAACTTAATTTAGGCCTAGAAAATGTGCTACAGAGCCAAATTGCTTATGTTATTGAAATATGTGAAAATGCTTTGTGCTGAAAAAAATATATGTGAAAATTTAAAAATCAATAATGTTATATGTAATTTACCCAAGGCATTTCTAAAACAAAAAAAATAATGGTATATCAACCACATCACATAGATAGATTAAATTATTAATGGGAATTAAATTTAAACTAAAAAAATTCATAGAACTTTTCTAATATAAATCTACTTTAAGCAAAACCACTAATATTATGTATAAGCCGCTTGGAGTCAAGTAAAACAGAAGATGCATACGAAGAGGGTAAAAGAGTAATTGTCAGTCCTAGAGACAGAGAAAAAGAGAAACAAGGATGAATTTCAAATTGAAATCCTTCGACAAAAAAAAGAACATGGCCAATAATGGACCAGAAACATAACCCTAAGGAAACCCATTGAGGGTAGATGCACATAATGACCCAAAGATGGCAGCAAAATAGCTGTAAACGAAATTAAGTTGTTTTAAAAGTAAAATATTGAGAATTGGGACAAGTCTTCTTTAAATGGGTAGTATTGTGGCAAAGCTTTCTAATTTAGTTAATTATTAATTTAGTAAAAATATATAAGACGCAAATATGAAGTTTTGAAATACCACTTTTTATTAAGATAAGGAACATATCCTGCTAAGTTCTGTTTAATGGGAAATTGAGAAATTACCACTTTCTAGCGATTACGTGGGAAGGTGCGGTTGATAAAAATTTATAAAAGATACATTTTATCGGAAGAGAAAGTCTTATACTAACTTTATGCCGGACCGACCTCTGGTCCGTTGTCTTAGAAATACTTTGGAACTTTGTCTTATCATTGTAAGTGTCTAAGTATCAATTTATATATTATTGTTGTTTTTTTTAGACTTGTGGTCTACTTGGAAAAGCCAGTCCCAGTAGACAGAATATATCCGATTATATTATATGTTAAATGAACAAAAGTATTGTATTTTAGACAACCTCTGTACGACCTACTTTTAGCCTCTCGAACATACCCAGTCTGTACGCCTCATTAGTTCGGTCATAGCCTAAGGCACGCTACCAAAGTTTAATTACCTTAGGGCCAGAGTTTATCTCCCCTATAAAGGGAGAATAAAGGCATCTACGACTACATCCCCCAATTAACATAAAATAAACACTTCAGAACACTATGAAAATGTGGAATTTTGTATATCACGGATGCGATTCATGTTTAGTTGCTTATTTTTTTTTTTTTTTTTTATAGGGTGATCGTATTGAGGCAATTGTCCTAAGACATCTGCAGAGGGTTCACTCGCACGGAAATTAAAATTTCTGGTGCCCTTTTAAAGTGAAAAAAAATATTGGGGGACAGCTAGCCATCCTCCCCCCCCCCTGAGCCCTCTCCCCCAAAGTCGTCTGACCAGAATTTTGAGACAGCTATTTTTCAGCATACTTCAAAAATCTAATTATTATTATTTTAGTGATGACATGACCTTCCCTAGTCCTTGGGGAAAGGGCTGTAGGTTATGCAACTCTTGTGATATTAGGGGAATCTTATCGAACCAATGGCTCCAGAATATTAGCGAAGGGCTCATACAAACGAAAATTAAAAGTTGTATTGCCCTTTTTCAGTCGCCAAAAAGTTTGGAGGCTCCGAGTGGGTGGGAGATGGGACTTTTAAGTTAAAAAAAACTTTATTGTGAGGAAGTTTTTGCGGGGGAGGGAATTTTCGACGGAGAGAAGCTTCTTTTTTCGGAATTATTTGAAAAACGATCATAAATTAAATAAATAACTATTGTTTTCAACTGAAATTAAAGAGCAACATTAACATTTTAAACCAACAGAAATTATTTCGTATATTATGGGAATTACCAAATCCTCACTGCCTCCTTCTTAAAACTAAATAAATTGTTTGTCCCGATTCTTCGAGAACGACTCCTGAAAAGCAAGGACCGTTTAATTACAATAAGCAGCTCTTTTAAAAGTAGCCTACGAACGAATTTTATCGTGAAGAGCGAGGTATTGAGGAGGTGGCATCCCCCTTACTATAAAAAATAGTAAATATTCGTAGGTCAGGCTAGCAACATCAGTGATTAGGCATATTATGTTCATATAATGAAAAACAATAAGTATATAATGAAGAATATATCACAAGATAGGATATTACAGTCCTTTTCACTAAAAAAAGCAAGAAAAAAAACAAAGGCACATAGGACATTGAGAAATTCAAGAACAAAAAGTTAACTTGCATTATTAACATATTGAAAAATAATATTATTTATTACGTCTTGATGAATTATTTTTGTGTTTCATGGGTTTCCCGGTATTTAAAGAACGATCAGAAATTTTCAACTGTAAGTAAAGAGCTTTAAAATTTTATTTTAGAATTTAAAACAAACAGAAATTATTCCGTATATGAAAGGGACTCCCGTTTCCTCAATACCTCCCTGTTTACGCTTAAACTTTTATTACTTTAAAAAGTGGAGTTGTGACAAAAAGTCAAACTTTGGTGTAAAGAGCGAAGGCGTTGAGCAGGGGGCAGCCCCTTTCATATACGGAACAATTTCTGTTCGTGTTAAGTTTTAATGTCGCTCCTTACTTTCAGTTCTAAAAACTTATTTTTTATATTTCTAATATAGGATCTATGTGTTATGCCCTCCCTCTCTATCTTTTCCCCTCTTTTTCTTACCTTCCAGCTCTGTCTCACGACGCTTATTTCCTATTTTCATTTTGTTATTTCAATTCTTTCTTCTTTATTATTGTAGGTCACAATTGGACTGATGCAACACTGGATAATTTCATGTCTTGTCCATGTAATTTGGCAATCAATCGGCCAACAAGGATGTTAGCAGACCTGAAATTAGTTGGGTGCTACAATCTTTCAGCCTTGAGCAAAGGTCAAAGGGACCGAAAAATGCTAGCTAGTGCTAAACTCAACTTGTCAAATATGCTATTTTTTGGTTTGACTGAGCAACAGGAAATGAGTCAATACATATTTGAAAGAACGTTTTGAATGAAATTTCTTGTTCCCTTTGAACAGCAGAAGGTCACGTTTAGCAGCAAAACTTTAAACTTAATTACCGAAAAGCAAAAGAAAATGGTGCTGGAATTAAATCATCTTGACGTGGAGTTATATGAATATGCTTTGAAACTGTTCAATTACCGATTTTCAAGACTTAAGAGTCTTGATACAGGTTTTCAAGGTCATTTTCGAAACATCGTTAGTTCTAATGGCCAAAATCACTTTAGTCAGTTTATGGAGTTGGATTCATTTCAAGATGAAGATGCACAAGCTTGATTCCTCTCTACTCCAATATAAAAAAGAGAGAATTAAGTATATAATAACAAAAATTATAGAATTGTTTTTATTGCCAGATGCAGTAAAAAAAATATCTCCTTATTTCCCTCTCTTAATCCCACTTTATTTGTGCACTTCTCTCTTTTGCTTTATGATGAATTGAGGATATTATATTTGTGATGGTATCCGAATATTTAAAATTTTAACTTTACTGTTTTATTTATTAATAAATATCTTTTGACAGAACTGTAAATTTTATTATAGTTTGAGTAGTATTCTGTCAATTAAAGAGAGCGGACAGTACCCCCTAATTGGGTCAATTAAAGAGAGCGGACAGTATCCCCTTATTATGTCAATCTAAGGAAGTGGACAGTACTACCACCATACCAGCTGGCTATCATTCCTGGCAGACACATAGTCAATCTTACGGGGCATTTCCATCCATATAAGTCTATACATTAAAAATTCATATCATCTTTATACATATATTATTTAAATAAACACTACGCATATATTGTCAAATCTTCTGTTGGTATTAGTGTTGCAATTAAAATCAGCCTTCCATGAAAAATCGTGCTTTTCATAGTACAATGATTTTGAATTAAATTTCATGTTTCTCTTAGAGTCATGGTTGATTTTCTTACACCGATGGTTTTCCTGATATGGTTATATGCAGTTGATAGTTATGAAATTCTATGTGTTAAGCAATATGTTAGGCGTGTTTTTTTTATGTTTCGCCATGAACATGGGTATAAAAACTCTGATGGTGACTAATTTTTTCAGTTCAAAATTGGCATTTGAAAAAGCATAAGGAATCCTAACAAAAGGAATAATGATGAAAGCTACGAGCAAGAAGTAGGTTATTCATTAGTATTCTTAGCGGAGAAAGGGAATAATTTTAATATAGTTTATCGAAAGGTTTATGCAGTTCCCTTATAGTTAGCGAATTGTTAAATATTTTTGAACCTGGATCTTCAGGGGTCGGTAAAGAGCAAGATCAAAACTAAAAAGTGTGTAAACACCGCATTTAAATGGTTTGCGAGCCTAGCCCATGAGGCAAATCTTACTTATTGTTTATTCGGGGTCCAAAGTCCCCCTATCCCTAAACCCATCCCTACACCCCTCCCACCCTACCCCTACCTCCACACCCCCCTCCAGCCCTCCCCCTCCCAACTTTTTTAAACTTTTTTTTACATGTCTTAGAATGACATGAAACTTGCTTAAAACCTAAAAAATTCACATTTAATATTTTCCAAATTCAAAATGAGAATGATATAGATATGTTAGTCGTGACTTTTACTATTAGAAAAATAATAATTGTAGTGACCATTTTCTTTAATTGAAATTTTACATCTTTTTTTTAATATATTAAAATCATACCAAAAAAACAGAATGACACTTTTGATTTCAATTTTAAATCACATGCTTGTGCTTACCCTACATCTATTGACGAGGACTGACGGTTCTCATTCATTATTTTCTTATAAAAACAAACCGATTTATTCTCAAGGATTTCCCAGAGCTCCCCCTACCCGTTAAGAAGACAAGGATGGGCGAAGCGACTCCTGTAGTAATTCAGAGCTACTGTTGTACAATATGGTCGTTGGCCGAAACAAGTAGTCTCATCCAGACCCACCGTACACCAGGCAACATTAAACTGTCCAGCTGTCATGCCAACTGTGCAATCTGTAGCCCCATCCCGAGAAGTTGATGTACCAATAGAACCAGTCAACTCTCTCCATGATTTCATAAAAAAAATTGAATCTTCTCTCTCTCTCTCTTATCTCTGTGTGTAGCTATCCCAGTGTGCGTGTTATATAAAAAAAGAAATAACCTAGTTATTAAAAGTGTATGTTTGTGAACAATGTTTTAATGACAAAAAAAAACACTTAACGTTTCAATTTTAGGATCTAACGTAAATTAAGAAGTAAAAAAGTAATAAAAGGGTACCCCTTCTATAGTTTTAGGTTATTAAACAGTGAAAATATTATTTTTTTCAGCTTAATAGAAGTGTTACATCACCATAAAAAATAATAAAAGAATAAAAAAAATGACATAATTTCTCTTTCATATACCAGGTTACACTTGAAGCATCATTTTAAACACACACAAACAAACACACACACAGACACATACACACAAACAAACACAGACGCAAACACACACATAAACACACACACACACACAAGCAAACACACACACAAATTTGTGTGGGACATGAAATCCCTGTAACGCCCCCTGTCATGCCAGATTCTAATTTAACTGACTCTGCCTTGCACAATGTATATGTTTATAGGGCCTATTTTGGGGATCCATTTAATTCGCCAACATCAGGTAGCATCATAACAGATCCGGTCGACATAGTGCACTCCTATGTGGGCAAGATTCGAGCCCTTCTTCAAAGATTGATTCGGTAGGGAGGTGGGAGGGATGGGATTAAGGCTGCCATCACACAAAAATATTTTATTTAAATGAAAAGGCGGATGAGGTGTATGAGCGTTATTTACCTACTGATGTGCTAGCACTTCATCCGGACCTGAATAATTTTGAGGGTGTTTTTATGGATTGGGTTGATAATATAGTAACAAAATTGAATAATTATAGTGAGGTGGGTAGTGCATCGGTAGTTTTATTTATAGGGAGTCAGGATGTTAATGTGGGTAAAATTAAAAAGAATTAGATTTTAAGAGGTGGGAGGGGGGCGGCGGGACCAAAATATAATGAAGATTTAAAGGGGTGTAATTGTGTACAACGCTTCAATTTTGATACGGGGCTTCAATGCTTCAAATATGCATTTCTTGTGGCAGCTCACAAGCCTCTGAAAAAGGGAGCTATTAAGACACTGTTGGACAATTAAGCAGTTAATGGGAGTCCAACTTTCCCTAAAGTCGATGTTCATTGTTTAATTGATCAATATCCAGTAGCACTTAATGGGATAACTATTTTTGAGTGGGCTAATGCACATTTAAAGATTGGTGTCGCTATTTTACAATGTGAAACAAAATTTGAGGAGGGTGAGCGCAACAAGGGGGTAATATTTCCAGTGAGGGCTCCATCCATTGATTCAATGGAACATTGGGTTTGGTTTCTTTACAGCTCAGCCAGCGAACCCGATTCAATTGGACATTTTATCTAATAAAAAAATTAGTCTGATTTTAAGTGAGGGTAAAGGGAATCAACGGAGGATACAAGCCATTATTGCCCGACCTGTCTATCTAGATACTTGTCAAAAATAAAGTTAAATAATCATATGAAGCAATTCAAGTGTCACGGATGTCAATCTGTGCAAACACATAGCGGTGACAGGACCATCTTGTGATTTAAGAACTTTCAAAATTCACTTCAACAGAGTGACAAGGTGGCCTCAGACTGCAAAGCCGCCCTTATAGATGTATATGATCCATTGAATTCAAATCTTGTTCAAAAAAATGAGGCCATTGCAGTCTCTTATGCTCACGCACAAAGATACTCGTGTAATGTATAGAACCGTGACTCGATTGTATGCTCTCAGCTGTGACAGCACTCATAAAAACAGCAAATAAACCAATATGACGGTTGCGAAATATGTCCTCTCCAATGACTCTATCAAAAGAGGAAGAGTTGGCCATTAAAACTGAAAAAATATGTTGGGTTTGTAAGGGGGAATTTGTTGAGGGTAATGGAAAAAGAGAAAGGGGTAAGAGGAAAGGGGGTAAAGGGATGGTCCACGACCAAGATCATTTGGGCAACCTTTGACGACCAAGATCATTTGGGCAGATTGTATTGGGAATGAGTAATTTTTTTGGATTGGCCCATCAATCGTGCAATTTAAACGTTAGCTAACAATGTTTTCTACCTGTTTATATGCAAAATTTTAGCTATGATTTGAAATTTATTTTACCGGTGTTGGTACGATTGCAACGAGGTGAAGTTGTAGATGGCACATGGGTAGATGGTTCTTTTTCATATAATATCATACCCAAATCGTCTGAAAAGCTGCTGCTCCTAGAATTCAAATGGCAAACAATAGATAATGATAGAATGTGCTTGAATAAGATCCGTTTTTAGACTCCTTTGGCTTCTTCCCCAAATCCCTAAGACAACTCATTCAAGTACAGAAAAACGAATATTTTAATAGTTTTCTCCTCTTTAAACAACAGCTCCTTAAACAGCACTTTCTAGACGGTGAAATGTATGATTTATTAGCGTGTTAGGGCATATACCCGTATGAGTAATACAACTCTACCGCAAGGCTTTCTGAGGAACAATTACCGTCCATCGCTTCGTTCTACGATTCACTTTACGATCATCAATGCACCACTGTCGACTATGAATTTACCAAGAGGGTATGGGCTAAGGAGAGGTGTAAAAATGGGTGGGATTATTGTAGATTGTACCTGGCAAGTGAGGTATTGACGTTGCTGGATATTGTGTGTAAGAACACATATAAAATCTATGGGGAATTTGGGTTGGATTTAGGTTGGTATTTTTCCACTCCTCATTTGTTGATGGATTTAATTCTTAAAATCAGTAAAGAGGAAATATGCTTGATCACCGACGTAGATCAGCATCTATTTGTAGAGAGATCAAAAAGGGGAGGGTATGTTTTTCATGGAGATCGTATCCTTAAAACTGATCCGGCTGGACAAGACACCAGTGTAAAGTCGAATGCAGTTTTCTTAGATATGAAATCCCTTTATCCGTCGGCAATGTCTCACTACTCTTTGCCGTGTGAAAAATACAATTTGCTTAACGGTCCTCGTGCTTCAGATTTCCCCAACATTGCCAATGATGAGGAGGATGGACCGCAAGAAAGGCTTATTGAAATCGCTGGTGAAATACCGGTGGCGCATCATGAATCGGTGAAGGATTTTGTTTTCCCGGCATAAACAGAGCGGTGACTAGGGACTCTCTGAGTCCGTACAATATTTCTATGGTAGAGGACAGGGGTGTGCACTGGACACCGTCAGAACAAAAACTTATCGCTGACCTTCATCCGAAAGAGAATATCGTTGTACATCACGTATTTTCGCGGTGGATGGTAGCCAACGTTTTCAACGTGACAAGGATACATAGAGCCCTCCTAATTGACCGAAAACCCTATTTGAAAATGTTTATTGACACTTTTCTCGGTAAACGTTCCGAAGCGAAAACGAAGGTTGAAAAGAAAATCTTTAAACTTATTTTGAACTCAGCTTTCGGTAAAATGTGTGAGAGTGTACGTAATCGAAGTCGTTGTGACGTTGTGACTGACCCAAAAGAATGTGCTTGAATCGTTGCCGATCCAAACTTCACAGCATTTAATGGACTCCAATATGGTCCTCTTGAATAGAAAAAAAGAAGCGTGATTTTAAATAAAAATATTGCCGGTGGCAGCGGAATAACAGAAATTTCAAAAAAATCATGTTGCCATTCTATTACGATATGTGTAGGCGTTAATGGCCGAGAGAGGGATATGTTCAAGTATATTACGAGGATACCGATTCACTTTTGCTAAAAGTTAGAACCGCGAATTTATTAGAAGAGTTGGAAAAAGGCGCGCACATTAGCTCTCGAATGGACTTTACCAATTGGGACGAGCCTATTTACCCGGAACTAGTGAAGCACTGGACCCCAAATCAGTTATTAATGTTAAATTCAGAGACGGGTAGTGACTTGATTTCAAATGGTGTTCTTGCAGGACCAAAGGTCTACTATTTTCAAACACACAACGAGGTAGTCAAAAAAGTCTGTAAGGGGGTGCCTAGACACTTCGTGAATCAGAATTTCGACATGAATTTATATAAAAACTATGTGGAAAGTAGTATAGTTCCAAGAGCGAAAGTCATGGCGATTTGCTCTTTAAAATTTAAAAAAACTACACAGTTTTAGTGGATAAAATAGCCGTGTGCCCCATATCGGATAAAGTCTATGTGTGTGCAGACGGTGTGATGGTGCTACCCCACGGATATTATCTAGCTTCTGACCGAGGTGTGTGTCAAGGTTATAGTCATCACCTCGGTCGGGAAAAAATTCAATAGTAAATGGCTGGGTGGTGGGATCCTTTTTTATAGATGTTTTTTCCCAACTCAGCAGTAGTTTTTTTCCCTACTCAGCAGTGTACAGTCAGTTGTGTTTTGACATTGATGCAAGGGCGACTGTGCATCAATTTAAAACTCCATTTAGGTCGTTTCTTTGCAGACCATCAATGTCTGGCAAAACGACACTTTTAACAAAAGTAATTCAAAATCGTGATAAAATGTTTTGAGAAAATCAAAAAAATTACTATTGCTACAGTGTTGGGCAAAAATCATATGATAGAATAAAAACTGTTGCCCCAGACACGAAATTCATACATTGACTTGAAATTTTCAACAGTATTGAATCAAACTCTAAGTTGATTATTGACGATCTGGCTGAATCCATTGAAGAATGGTCTCAGAAGATGATACAATGGTTCACTGTCCGATCTCATCATCAACGGATCCCCGTAACCATAGTTCTAAACAATCTCTTTCAGCAGAGCAAGTGTATGAGAAAACTTGCTTTGAATTGCACCTAATATATCATCTACAGGGATTTTCGTGATTCCAGTTTCCTCATTACGTTAAACAGACAGGTGTATCAGGGTGAACCGAAATTTCTAATCTCAGCCTACAATCAGGCTACCAACAAACTCTATGGCTCTATTCTATTGGATCTGAATCAGAACACACCCGGTGATTTACGTGTAGTGACCGACATTTTTCGAAATGAAATTAATGTATATCTGCCTGTGAACAGTATAAAAGGTCGTTAGTTGTAATCATGACACTAAAGAAACTGCATGAACATTGACATTTATTCACCGTCTTTGGTAATTTAAAACCACCACTTAGGAAGGCCATAATCAAGTATGGTGTCGACAGAGAATTCAGTAATCTCATATCAGAACTTTGTTTAAATTTAACTGAAGGCAATGTTCAACTGCCAGAAGGTGTTAAGCAACAGACAAAGCAATATCTTTCCCTTGTACGATCCCTAGCAGCAGCAGCAGCAAGCAAAAATAAAGAAAACGATTTTAAAAGAAAACGACTTCTTCAAGCAGGGTGTAGCTTCTTTACACTTTTACTGTCAATCATTGCAGGACTTTTAAACAGTTTTCTGTAGAGAGTGAATAGCCAATCCTTATAAATTAACTCCAATTGAACTCGCCCTTTCGCCAAAGGAACATTTCGAGGACAATATCAATAAATTAATTAACAATGATACAATTGCCAACGATGAAAAATTTATTCTGCTTCAAAATGAAATTCGCGCGGTCGAAAAACATAAACCCTATCGTGAGAGATGGTAACACGCTAGTTCTGGTAGAAAAAAGAGACACATTAGTGCTACCCATGCCAAAAAGTGTTTTTCTTTGTTGTTCAGGGGGGGGGGGGAGTAATTACCCTATGACAGATTTCTGACCATACTGATTCTAATGATATAATTGCTACTTTGATTTTATGGCATTTTTGAGGCAATTCAGGCTCTTTTTCAAAATTATCATAAAATTGTTTTCTCAACAAACTTTTACTTTTAAGTAAAATTTCGTTAAAGAATCAGTGTCAAATGGCAATTTTTCTCATTAGGCAGTTTTTTCGAATCGTTTTTTTCAACTTTTGGTTACTATGGGATTTTGTTCCCTCCGCAGAAGGCTGCAGCTACTGCTGCAACCATGGTCAAAACTTTGGGATCTCAGTACGCATCTTTTTTTATTCTTTGTAAATATCACTAGAGCATACTGTTTTTTTGCTCTGATGAGTTTTTTTCAATATTTTGAAATATTAGTTCAATAAGATCAACCATGGGATAACACAAACAAAAAACAACTTCCGTTATAGGCAAACTTCCAATTTTTATTTCAAGGGAGCCCAAAACAATACAGACAATTGAGAAGTTATTTGTTGAGTATTGTCATCTACCTTGAGAAGCAAGGACATATTTGGAGAGAAATATACTGCCCCCAACTAAATAAAAGGCCCCGTAGCGCTTTCTTTAAGGATCGGACTAAAATTCTTACGAGTTTGAAGTTCCGTTACGGAATCTCTTACATTCTCGAAATTTGACAGTCCTTCATGTCTGTTTTAGGTATTTTTGTATTGTCACAATAATTATTTTCATTTTTCATAATGCCTCTTCCTCTTAACTCCTTCTTAAATTAAAGAAGCATGAGAGGCTCAGATATTTTTCTTCTTTTAAATTAGAAAAACGATGGGTCACAAAATTTAGGATGTCAGAGAGGGAGGCTGGATTCTGAGGACACTATACCAAAAATACACTCTATCAGACAATACACACCCCTTTCCGTAATTAATTAAAAAAAAACTTTCCGAAAAATAAGTTTTTAAAATAAAAATAAAGACCATTTTAAACTTAAGCTCAGGAGATACAAATACCTGTTAAAATTCAAATTCAAAACGACCAGAAATTACCATTAAAGAATGAATGAAACCCAAAACGAACAGAAATTAAATAAACAATCATAGCGAAAAACATATAACAAGTAATAATATAAATGAATAAATAGATCTTAAAGCGAGTAATGTCTCGATTGAATATGAAAATCAAGCTTAAAACGAAAACTAATATTTTGCTATTAAAGTATAAATGAAATTTAAAACGAACAGAAATTAAATAACAATCAATGCGAACAAACATACAATATATATTAATGTAAATGAATAAATAAATCTTAAAACGAGTGAAACTTAAATTGAATATGCAAATCAAGTTTGAATCGAATAAAAATAACTACAAACAAGAGTTTGGGTATCGCCTCACTGCAGAAGCCTGAAACCTACTGCGTCATTGGCGCTTTACTGAAAACAATTCTTTCATTAATTAAGATTTTAGGGAATAAATATCAGCATATGTATATTAAATTGACAATGCACATTTTTTTTCAGTAAACTCATTTGAATTTTTTTTTCAGTGAAGTACAAATTATATTCTGGCTTTTAGAAAGCATAGGGGTTTTGAACCCTACTCATATTAATTTATGCTTGTTTTGAGATTGACTCTAATATTTATTTTAATATTTGTTCGTTTTGGGTTTCATTTATTTACTGATACTGATTTGGAGTAATTGTATGCTTGGTAGATTATATGATAGTCCGTACGCCAGGTGTTGAAAGTGTGAAACATACCACGACGGAATGGGGCTGCTACGAGAATTAGCCTATCCTCCACCCCCTAAACTGACCATGCGGATTCAAAAATACCAATGGCACTTGTTTGCGAGTGGTGGAACACTCCGAAACTTGACATTTTATTATATTTTGGTGTTTCATGCAAGAAAATGCATGTTCCACAAAGTTTGAGGTGCAGTTTTCCGCTCAAATAGAAATGCCTAGAAGCCATAGAATGTTTTCATAACAAACCAACACGATTAGTTAGAAAAAATGGCAGAGTTAAAAAAAATTGCAAAACTATATGAGTCTTGAACAGTCTTGGAAAATATAAACAAAATCAAATTGAATATTAGATATATAATGATATTAATGAAAGCACTAATGACGCAGAAGGCTTTAGGTTTTTACAGTTAAAGAAGGGGGCAGTATCCAAATTTTGTTTGTAGTGAAACTATATTTGTCTTGACTAATCTTGAAAAGAACTAATAAATTAAACTGAATATTTGATGCATAATGATAATAATTGCTAAAAGCTCATTAGTTCAAAATTTTACTGTAATTTTAATATTTATTTTCAATATTAAGTACAAAAGAAAACATTTGTAATATAATTCGTTTTCAGTAAAGCGCCAATGACGCAGTAGGTTTTAGGCTTCTGCAGTGAGGCGATACCCAAACTCTTGTTTGTAGTTATTTTTATTCGATTCAAACTTGATTTGCATATTCAATTTAAGTTTCACTCGTTTTAAGATTTATTTATTCATTTACATTAAATATATATTGTATGTTTGTTCGCATTGATTGTTATTTAATTTCTGTTCGTTTTAAGTTTCATTTATACTTTAATAGCAAAATATTTGTTTTCGTTTTAAGCTTGATTTTCATATTCAATCCAAGCATTACTCGCTTTAAGATCTATTTATTCATTTATATTATTACTTGTTGTATGTTTTTTGCTATGATTGTTTATTTAATTTCTGTTCGTTTTGGGTTTCATTTATTCTTTAATGGTAATTTCTGGTCGTTTTGAGTTTGAATTTTAACAGGTATTTGTATCACCTGAGCTTAAGTTTAAAATGGCCTTTACTTTTCTTTGAAAAACTTATTTTTCGGAAAGTTTTTTTTAATTAATTTTTGTTCATTTTTGTTTGCAAAAAGTTTCAAGTTTTTATGACATGGGGGGGGGGTGCTTACTGTCCGATTAATCTTGACGTTAAAAAACGGATCTAGAACTTTCAATTTAAATCAAATGAGGCTTTTTTCAAAGTCTATGCGATTACCTCTTTGACAAAACCTTATATATGAACAATAAACAGCTTGCATAACTTATGGACAGCGATTGACAACAATGAATGGAATGAAAAAAATAGCTCCAATAAGGGGGTTTAGACCATTTCACTTGCTGACACAAAGGGATCACGACTGTTTGGAATTGACCTTAATAGGATTTTGTGTGCCAATGCAATTTTACATCTATCTCAGAGTGTGTATTTTAACCTTATAATTGGATAATCATAATAGATTTCCTATTTATTCTTCCAATAAAAAACCCCTTCCCATAAGTTAAAATTCCCCTTTAATAAGTTACGCCCCAGGGCAATACTTACAACGCCTACCCCCGGGCCCTGGTGGGCTGTGTCGACACCGGAGTTTTTTGTTATCAGAACTTTGAACTATTTTAACAAAATGTCAATCTCAAAATTTTTATCTGATGCATTTAGGGCGTGGAGGAGGGGGGGGGGGGGATAGTCACCCTCCAATCTCTTTTGACTCTTAAAAAGTGAACAAGAACTTATCAGTCAAATGAGACCTCTCCAAAGTTTATGCAACCATCCCTTCCATAAGAAATAATGGGAAGGATTCGGAGAATCTTTAAGTTACAACTTTTTCCCTGAGGGCTGTTGGTGAGTTGTCATCCTCAAAGACCCAATTTCCAGAACTTAAAACTACGTTTAATAAAATGGCTGTCTCAAAATTTTGATTGGATGTGTTTGGGGAAAAGGTGGGCGTGGGGGGTTAGTTGCCCTCATATCACTTTCGACTATTAAAAAGGGCACTAGCCTTTTGAATTTCCAATCGAATGAGCCTTTTTTGAAGTTTTTACGACACCGCCTTCTATAAAAACCTCACTTGCCCCCAGGACATAACTTAAATCCCTTGCCCTGATGGTTGTGGGGGATTATCCTCCTCAAAAATATATTTTCTATCTGGAAATCAACCATGCTGAACAAAATGGCTATCTCAAAATTTTGATTGGATGTGTTTGGGGGAATGATGGGCGTGGGGGGCTAGTTGCCCTCCAATCACTTTCGACTATTAAAAAGGGCACTATCCCTTTGAATTTCCAATCAAATGAGACTTTTTTTAAATTTTTATGACAACGCCTTCTATAAAAACCTTATATGCCCCCAGGTCATATTTTAAAACCCTTGCCCTGAAGGTTGTGGGGGATGTCCTCCTCAAAAGCATGTTTTCTATCTGGAAATCAACTACGCTGAACAAAATGGTTATCTCAAAATTTTGATTGGATGTGTTTGGGGGAATGATGGACGTCAGGGGGGGGGGGGGCTAGTTCCACTCCAATCACTTTTGCCTATTAAAAAGGGCACTAGCCCTTTAATTTCCAATCGAATGAGCCTGTTTTGAAGTTTCTACGACAACTCTTTCTATAAAAACCTTGTATGCCACCAGGGCATATCTTGAAACCCTTGCCCTGAGGGTTGTGGGGGAGTGTCCTCCTCAAAAACGTATTTTCTATCTGGAATCAACTACGCTGATTAAAATGGCTATCTCAAAATTTTGATTGGATGTGTTTCGGGAAATGATCGTTGTGGGGGGGGGGCTAGTTGCACTACAATCACTTTCGACTATTAAAAGGACACTAGCCCTTTAATTTCTAATCGAATGAGCCTGTTTGAAGTTTCTACGACAACGCCTTCTATAAAAACCTTATATGCCCCCAGGGCATAGCTTGAAATTCTTGCCCTGAGAGTTGGGGGGGAGCGTCCTCCTCAAAAATATATTTCTATCTGGAAATCATCTACGCTAAACAAAATGGCTCTCTCAAAATTTTGATTGGATACTTTGGGGGAATAATGGGCGTGGGGGGGCTAGTTGCCCTTCAATCACTGTCGACTATTAAAAAGGGCGCTAGCTTTTTGAACTTCCAATCAAATGAGCCTTTTTTTAAGGTTCTACGACAACGCCTTTTATAAAAACCTTATATACCCCAGGGTATCACTTAAAACCCTTCCCCTGAGGGTTTTGGGGGAGTGTCCTCCTCAAAAATATATTCAATCTGGAAATCAACTACGCTGAACAAAATGGCAATCTCAAAATTTTGATTGGATGTGTTTGGGGAAAAGAATCCTTAAATTACAACTCTAGCCCTGAAGGCTGTGGGGGAGTTGTCATCCTCTAAGACCTAATTTCCAGAACTTAAAAATACGTTAAAAAAATGGCTGTCTCAAAATTTTGATTGGATGTGTTTGGGGAAAAGGTGGGCGTGAGAGGGGGGTCAGTTGCCCTCAAATCACTTTCTACTATTAAAAAGGGCACTAGCCCTTTAATTCCCAATCAATTGAGCCTGTTTTGAATTTTCTACGACAACGCCTTCTATAAAAATCTTATATACCCCCAGGGTATAACTTAAAACCCCTGCTCTGAGGGTTGCGGGGGAGTGTCCTCCTCAAAAACATATTTTCTACCTGGAAATCAACTACGCTGAACAAAATGGCTATCTCAAAATTTTGATTGGATGTGTTTGGGGAAATGAATCCTTAAATTACAACTATTGCCCTGAGGGCTGTGGGGGAGCTGTCATCCTCAAAGACCTAATTTTCAAAACTTAAAACTGCGTTTAATAAAATGACTGTCTCAAAATTTTGATTGAATGTCTTTTGGGAAAAGGTGGGCATGAGAGCAGGGTTAGTTGCCCTCAAGCCACTTTTGACTATTAAAAAGGGCACTAGCCCTTTAATTTCCAATTGAATGAGCCTGTTTTGAAGTTTCTACGACAACACCTTCTATAAAAACCTTATATGCCCCCAGGGCAAAACTCAAAACCCTTGCTTTGTGGGTTGTGGGGGAGTGCCCTCCTCAAAAATATATTTTCTATCAGGAAATTAACTACGCTGAACAAAATGGCTATCTCAAAATTTTGATTGGAGGTGTTTGGTGGAATAGTGGGCGTTGGGGGGGGGCTAGTTGCCATCCAATCACTTTCAACTATTAAAAATTGCACTAGTCCTTTAATTTCCAATCGAATGAGTCTTTTTTGAAGTTTCTACGACAACGCCTTCTATAAAAACCTTATATTCCCCCAGGGTATAACTAAAAACCCTTGCCCTGAGGGTTGTGGGGGAGTGTCCTCCTCAAAAACATATTTTCTATCTGGAAATCAACTACGCTGAACAAAATAGCTATCTCAAAATTTTGATTTGATGTGCTTGGGGAAACGATGAGCTTGGGGGGGGGGGCTGGTTACACTCCAATCACTTTCTACTATTAAATAGGGACCTAGCCCTTTAAATTCCAATCGATTGAGCCTGTTTTGAAGTTTCTACGACAACGCCTTCGATAAAAACCTTATATACCCCCAGGGCATAGCTTAAAACCCTTGTCCTGAGGGTTGTGGGGGAGTGTCCTTCTCAAAAATATATTTTATATCTGGAAACTAACTACGCTGAACAAAATTGCTATCTCAAAATTTTGATTGGATGTGTGTGGGGTAATGATGGGCGTAGGGGGGGGGGCTAGTTGCCCTCCAATCATTTTCGACTATTAAAAAGGGCACTAGCCCTTTAATTTCCAATCGACAGAGCCTGTTTTGAAGTTTTTACGACAACGCCTTCTATAAAAACCTTATATGCCCCCAAGGTATAACTTAAAACCCTTGCCCTGAGGGTTGTGGGGGAGTGTCCTCCTCAAAGATATATTTTCTATTTGGAAATCAACTATGCTGAACAAAATGGCTATCTCAAAATTTTGATTGGATGTGTTTGGGGAAATGATGGGCGTGGGGGGAGGGAGGGGGGCTAGTTACAATCCAATCCCTTTCGACTATTAAAAAGGGCACTAGCCCTTTAGTTTCCAATCAATAGAGCCTGTTTTGAAGTTTCTATGACAACGCCTTCTATAAAAACATTATATGCCCCCAGGGCATAACTTAAAACCCTTGCCCTGAGGGTTGTTGGGGAGTGTCCTCCTCAAAAATATATTTTCTATCTGGAAACCAACTACGCTGAACAAAATTTTTATCTCAAAATTGTGTTTTGGGGAATGATGGGCGTGGGGGGGGCTAGTTGCCCTCCAATCATTTTTGACTATTAAAAAGGGCACTAGAACTCTCGATTTCCAATCGAATGAGCCTCCTTTGAAGCTTCTACGACAACCTCTTCCATATGAAGTGCCTCTGGGAACAAAAATAATAATAATAATAATAAAACATTGGAGCCGTATGGCGTTTACTATAGGCAACGCTACAGCGTTGACTCTGATAATACAGAAAACTGCATTTGCTTTTGTAGGTGCTTGAAACATGTTAAACTGGTTGCCTCATTTGTTGAATTTGATGGTGTATCCATATTGTTGAATTTGGCAATGGTGTATTTGATTATGCTTTTTGGAACTAGCTTTAGTTTGATAGATTCTTTGGCGCTGTATATAAATAATGAATCCTCTTGCGCGTGGCTTTGCGCTGGAACTAAACCCGTTTCTTTATGTCATTCTTAATTCTGAGAATTGGAGAAGTTCATTAGTAGCAAAAGAATATCGCATACTGAGCATTCATATATTTTTTTTTAGACACTTATATGTTTTTATCATTTTATGTCTTGCATATCTGACGCGTATCAATTTCACAACCAACCATTTATCGCTGAATTATTTATGTTGAGATGCTAATGATTATTCTTTGAATTCTTTCTTGTTATTTTTTCGTTATTTTTTTTTTGTTATATCTCGTCATTATTTTCTTAATTATTTTTGTTAGGGGGGAGGGGTTAATTCTTTGTTTTTCTTGGCGGACCTTCTGAGGTTTAGACGCAACAACCCTAGTTTGCTGTGGTATGTTGTTTTCCATATGCTAATGTTTTTTCGCCGTCTGTTCTAGGTACTTTTATATTACAATTCTTCGTGATCCTCTTTCTCGATTTCTTTCGGAATTTCGGCATGTTCAAAGAGGTGCGACATGGAAGGATTCAAAATATTCTTGTGATCATCGACTACCCGCCAAAACTGAGCTACCCCGTAGCTATGGTGGTTAGATGTTTTCATATCTTATTTTGTGCGTTTATCTAAAACTCAATGACAACTAGAATGTTTAATCGTTTTATTCTTAAAAACTTTAACATTCAGCAGCTTTGCACTTATTGTTTTATTTAAAGCGTTTGCTTTTTTATCACTATAGCCAGCCATAAATTTCTTCATTTTTTCCAGATCTTGCCTATTTACATATTTGGAACGAAACAACGTAAAAAAGCAACATATCATGGGTTACTTTTAGTTTTGTTGGATTGGTTACTCCCTGAACTGCTGGTAATCTGTTTGAGAAGTCTCTGTGCTATTGCCTCGTACTTCCAATGCATTATTTTAACAACATTTGTTTTGGGTGATACCATTGGGATAAATTTTATAGGATAATTTTCATTAACATGGGCAGCCCTTGTAAAAAAAAAGCACAAACTAAAAAAAAGTGTTGCTTACAATATATCCAACAACAAGATATATATTCCATGCTGATTCTAAATATACAAACTTTTTAATCATATTGATACTAATCATATGATCTAATCATATTTTGCTCATCATTGATAGTAGCATATAGATTTTTGTACAATTGTACAAACCGGCTGTATAAAAAAAAAAAAAATGACTTATGTCATTTTCCAACCTTATATATTTATCAAAAAATAACAGAGCTGTAAATATCTTCTGGAGGGAATTTTCTAGAAACCTCCTGGGATTTCTTGTTTGGAAATTTCTCCAATAAACCTCTTGTTGTGAAGGTGGTAAACATGGCAAGATGTAAATTTGGGGGATTTGGGGGAATTCCACTAAATTGGCTTTCAAAGAAGAGAATTTCTATTTTTTCTATTACATACTTGTTCTTCTGAGTATGTTTTTAGATTTCAACCTTTATGTTGCCTATTTTAATTTTTTGGACATTTTTATGCTTTATTATTGGACCTGCGGTGGCCCTTTCCCTGAGGTCCATCTTGTGGGTGCTGGCCATTCTTTGTTTTGGGAGTGCGCGCAATAATCAGTTTTCTTTTACTGCTCATTAACTTTGTTGTCACATTTGTCGCACACTCCTGTAATACCATATTGATAAAAATCTTTATTTTATTAATTTTGAACAACTAGCTTTTTCGAACTTGCCACACCTACGGGGACCCTTCTCCTCACTCTCCTTCAGAGGGCTTTTTAGGGAGTTATGGAACACTATCCTATTCGAATGTCTTTATTTTATCTTCATGCACACATATTTAACTATGAATTGACTATTTTGGATTTCACACCTCTGCGTTTTCCTCACATACTCACAGTCCCCCTCAGTCTATTTCAGAGTGGCTTTTTTGGGGACTTGCTGGGCCACCGTCCTCTCTACATTTATTTTCCTAATATGTTCTTTTTGAATTCAACCTTTATATCGCTTATTTTCGAAATTCTCTGCTATTTTCATGCTTTTATTCTATTAGACTCACGGAGGCCCTTCTCTTCAGGTCAATCTTAGGGTGCTGGCCTTTCTTGCTTTTGGAAGTACTTGCCTTCAACTTTTTTTTTATTTCTCACTATTTTTTTTACATTGTTAATGTATTCATGTAACACAATATTGATAATAAACTTTATTTTATCAATTTCAAACAAGTCCCGTCTTCTTTTGAGCTTTTCATGCCTATAAGGCCCCCCCCCTCACTCTATTTCAGGAGACTTTTAGGGGTTTGGGGAAAACCGTCTTCTTTGACTGTCTTTATTTTACCTCTTTTGGCTTATATTTTACTATGGTTTGGCATTTCTTAACTCATACCCCTTAGATTTCCACACATACGGGAACGCATCCCCTCCCTCCATTTTAGGGGCACTTTTTGGGGCTTGGGGGGACACTGTTGGGTTTGAGGGTTTTACCGTGATTTTTAACTTTCTTTAATTAAAAGTTTTTTCTATTTTTAGTATTTTTGGCATTGACCGGAATTAGATTGTGCTAATTCGTCTCAGGGCGCTAGCCCTTCTAGGATTTGAGGGTTTGACCATGTTTTTCAACTTTCTTTAATTTCAGCCTTTTCCATATTTTTGTTATTTTCGGATTGAACAGACTTAGATCATGCGGCTTTGTATTAGGAAGCTAAGACTCCTAGGGTTTGAGGAGTTGACATGGCTTTTCAACTTTCTTTAATTTCAGCCTTTTCTATATTTTTGTTATTTTCGGATTGAACAGACTTAGATCATGTGGCTTTGTATTACGAAGCTAAGACTCCTAGGGTTTGAGGAGTTGACATGGCTTTTCAACTTTCTTTAATTTAAGCCTTTTTTTTTCTAGGGTGGTAAAACTGAGGAACTCGTGATTTTTGAAAATCTTGGGATTGAAAGAGAAAATACCGGTGCAGCGAATACCGCTGATTATGTTTTCTGGGGTCACTGCTTTGGGATACCCCTTTCCCAGAAAGCTCAGAGATGTTATACATTGATATATTCTCGCATTTATGCTCTGTCATAAAAGTCACAGATTCCCTGTGGTAGAAAACCTTAGAAGAAAACATAACTGATCTGTCATGTGGTTCCAGCTTATTCGTTGTGTGAGGCGGAACAGTGAGAATGACAGCTCAATTTTCTTTGGCTAAGTCTTGTAATTCACTACTGTCACGACTAATGTGATTGTCAAGTATTTGAAGAACAGGATTAGCCTTACTCGGTCTTGCATGGTTGATAAAATGGTTCCTAACTGCACACATAGTAATATTCTGCATAAACACACATTGTAATATTCTGCCCTCTTTCTGCTGACGTTACCTTGCCTACCTGTTTATGTCCTTTTTCTGCAACAATTTTCCCTGGCTTGTGGACTGTTGATAGTCCAGTATCGTCTACATTTCAAATATTTTGCACTGTAAATTTGTAATGCTAGTACACACCGCAAAGATTTTCAAATTAATCCCTCAACTGTCACACGATTGAAAGCAGTTGCATGGCCGAGACTGGTTGCTTCAGGCGCTCTTATAGCAATATTTGGATGTCTTGCCATAAAACCGCGCTATCATTCTTCACCTGCAGAATTTTGATTGTCACTGATTTGGTTGTCCATGAATTTGGGATGGTAAGTCCTTTTGCAAGAGAATACCTGCAAGCAAGCTGACAAACTTCAAGCGGTGTTAAACCATAATGCATATGGCACACAACTTGCAAGTATTTAGGAAGAACATTTTCTTGTTCTTCTGTAAAGATCTGCCTTGTGGTATAAAGTGGTGAGAAAAATTAGAGGTAGAAGCTCAATATCCACATCCTGTTTATCAGCCTTGGTGACGTATTTCCTCAGAGTTGTCCGTGGTATACCATATTTTTTACAGCCGTTTTCTTGTTCTGTTTATTTACAATAACTTTGATTACAGGAGCTCTGACTAGCTGTTTTATTTTTAATTTAAGTTTATTTTTAGTTTCCTCACCAAGCTATTTTTTCTGGGCCAAGCAAGGTTTGATACAACCATACAGAATTTTCCAAGCTAAAGTATATGGGATTGTCGTTTCTTCATCGAGTGTATCGGACAAAATATGAAGCAAATATCAATGAAATATGTTGCAAAAATTTAGCTTTCCAGGTTCGCCAGGCCCAGATTCGCCAATCCTAGAGTGGTGAATCAGGGCTGGTTTTTGGTGGTGAATATAGGCTTTTTCTCTCTTTGGAGAAAAATCAGCACTTTCCAGTTGTTATCGTATATGGCGGTAAATGTCTATCATTAATAGTTTATTAAGTCTCAGACGGTTCTATAGACATAAAAAGTTTTTTCTTACCTTTACGTTAGAAACAAACTTTTTCCTTTTTCTTTAACACAAAAATTTACTTCCAAGCCCTAAAAATCAACTTACATTACAAAACCTGGAAAATGGGGTTCAACTCAAAGTTGGATACATCGAAACTTTCGCCAAATCATAACAATTTTTCTATTGATGGCTCCCTAGTTAAATGCAAATGACGAACCTGGGCTGTGGCTAACCTGAGCCGGTCTCCCCTACTTCTAAACAAACAAATTGATTAATGATCCATGTTGGAAGAACAAACTAATGGACCAACAACAGCTTCAGTATTAAGAAAGCAAACCAATATATATATATTTCATTGTTAATTTGATGGTGTTTGTTTGAACGAGGTGACGATGAACTCATCCATTGGTCTTACTGTTGCTTTGCTTTTGGGTCGTACTCATAGCACCATGTCCCATCAGCACTAATGCCTTTGAACAGAGACTCTGCATCAATTTAAAGCTGTTTTCCAAATTAATTTTCTTTTCATTGTCGTGTCAGAACAAAAGGAACGAACTTGGTTAAACTTTGCTGAATTGTGCTACAAGATGGTCCATCAAATGTTTGAAGATGATCTTTTATTGGCAGTCTGTAAGAAGAGCTTCTCACATTTTCACATAGCCTTACAAGTATATGCAATAGAATTGGCAGTTGGAAAAGTAGCAGTAGTAGTAGTAGTAGTATGAGTATTAGTAGTAGTAGTAGTAGTAGTAGTAGTAGTAGTAGTAGTAGTAGTAGGAGTCGTAGTAGTAGTAGCAGTAGGAGGAGGAGAGGCAGTTGTAGTAGTAGTAGTAGTAGTAGTAAAAGTAGTAGCGATAGTAGTAGTAAATGTAGCATGGGTAGCAGTATTAGTAGTAGCGTGTAGATATTCACTTTTGGTCAATTGATCCACGCCTTTAAGCATTCTCCGATATTACTTCCGGAGGTATTGTTGTTTGACATTTCAACTATTTTGAACAAGATGGCCATTCCCAAATTTTGATCACATATATTTGGACAGGGAGTAGTGAAAAAGGGAATGGAAGAAGCACTGCTTGCCATTTGAAAACTTTTTAAATATCCTCCTCAACATTTCCTAGAAGTTTGAATTAATACCCTCAGCTCTTCTTGGAATATTGCATATATGCCTATTTGATCAACTGGATGGATATAGTATCTTTTGATTTAACTTAATATGCCCCTCAACATTCCCGGGAGTTTGACATTAATATCCTTAGGCTTTTCGAACACCCCTAGAGTAAAACATCTCCTCTTTTCCTAATGCTAAATCCTACAAGTGAAAAGGGGCAAATTACACAATTAAGGCTACAATCCTTGTCCTGGAGGCTATGGCAACCTTGCATCCCCGAAAGTATGGTTACTAGACCTTTGGATTGTTTTCTAAATTTTGACAGTGATTAAAATTTTTCAAATGTATTGAACGTTTTCACAGGAAGGAAGGATCTAAATAGGAAAAAGGGGCTTGATTGCTTAAGTACATATCCCTAAATATTTCCTGAAACTTCCAGCTTAATACCCTTGACCCTTTCTTAGATATTGATGATTCTTCGTTATGACAACCAGCACACAAGGAGTGTGGTTTATTGTGTGTGGTATCCCATTCCAAAACTGATGGAGGGGGGGGGGAGGGGGAGAGGCGGGACTCTTTCTAAGGTCATAGTTATTTTAGCCTTAGACTATTTTGAACAAGACATCTGCTTCAAACTTCTAAAAAATCTTTTTGGAACATGGGCAACAATATGGACATGGGAGAGGGATGGTGGCCCTCCAAACACTTTATAACACTCCTATCAATATGTCCCAGGCCCCCCAGGCTCCCTTGACTGAGGAGCCTGGGGGGCTATCAACCCCGCAGGTAGAGTTATTTCGCATATATACTTTTCGCTTTTTATCTCTTTTTCCTTCCCATGAAAAGTTCAAGTCAACGCTTAGAAAAAAAATATTTCTTCCAACCCTCGAAAGGTTTGCACCATAAAAAAACATTCTTGTTGGGATTCCTGCTCATTATATAAGAAAAACAAAGCCTTTATTCGAATTTTTGCTTTACTGTAAAACTAATGTAATGCGCAAGGTTTTGTAACATATTATGTTTTGAAATGCTGCGGGCATATTTTGTCCATTTTTTTCAAAATTTATTACAGAAATTCTAAAGTATAGGCAAGGCTGTATCCAGGGGGGTTTGAACCTTTCCCCTTTCGAAAGTTTGCCCAACTGGTAAAAACGTAAAAAAATGAATATAAAAAAAATTTGGATGTGTCTTTTTATGTACTCCCCCCCCCCCCCCCCCCCCGAAAAAAAATATTTTGTACCCCCTTCCCCCTCCCGAAGAAAAATTCTGGATAAGGTCCTGAGTATAGGGAATCTTAATATTTTGGCAATCATAAGTAGCTACATAAAAAAAAAACCCGTACTCCACGAGGCAATCCGGTCTTGGGTACATCTAAGAACCTCAAGCTCAAAATAAGCAAGGTATGCCAAGGTATTTTCAATTTTCTAATAGTCAACTTGTTCAAGACTAGCATTTCGACAATAACAGAAAAACTGGAAGAGGTGATTTTGTCAGCCGAGTGAAGGCATTGAATTTGATCTGTTCGGTTTTTATACCATTTGTTTGTTTTATCAAATTCCGTATACAATATGAGGTGCTTTTTTGGGGTGTGGTGTTTTTGCTTAGTTGGATACTTCGCTGGATCCTTATTGCTGAATCTAAATCAAGGTAAAAATTAACTGAATCTCTAATTTTTTAATTTTATGTAAGACCTAGATCAAGTACACTCCATCTTAGATAAACAGGTTTTAGGACATGCCCTCTAAAAATTTTTCAATTTTTTTTTCAAATGATGTACCTTTTGCCTTGTTTTTGCAAACCCTTGTCATGGTAACCAGGCTGTAGAACTGCATACATTTGGACGTGGGGATCCGTACTTCTAAATTTTACACATCTATTCCAATGCCAAAAAATGGAAATTTTTCAATTTTCTTTATTTTTGAAATGATGTACCTTTTGCCTTCTTTTGCAAACCCTTGTCATGGTAACCAGGTTGTAAAAGTGCATAAATTAGGACGTGGTGATCCGTATTCTAAATTATAAACATCTATACCAATGCTAGATCCCCTATCAAGGAGGCACACTTGTGCCTATTTAAAGAGGCAACCCACCACAATGTTAAGCGATTTCCGGTCCTAGCGGTCGCAGAGAGACAGCGGTGATCGCATTTTGTAGCCCAAGCTCCAACTAAGAAACGTGCAAAATTTCACCCCCCTCCGACTTTATCTTCATGGGTAAAAGTGGGCCGGAAGTTTCGACCCTCCGACCACAGCCCCCCTTTAACGTTGTCTGATTGGGCTGAAATTTAGAGGATAAGCTTTCCTGGGGCCTGGGAGCTTATCCTCAAAGTTTCAGCTCAATCCGATCCTTCCTTCCCTATTTTCAAAAAACCAAATATCAAGTTTTGTGGGGATTTGCTTGCGTCAAAAATAGATAAGACAGACTAAAATAATACAACAAGTGTCTCTGTGGTACATTGGTCGCTGTTCCTGACTGTCAGGCGGAAGATCCGGGTTCGATTCCCTGTCAGAAAAATTTTTTATATACTGAATTTAAAGTTTAAAAAAGAAACTCAGTTTCTTTTTTAAATCCAATCTATTAAATCCTTCGGCTCAACAGGCGTCTCCAGAAGAATATCACAGTCGGCCTTTAGGTTACAGGTAAGTCTCCACAGATTTGATAACATGCCGTATACCCGCATGCTCGAACAAAAGTTGAAAAAAGAAAATCTTACTGTGTATTTGATTTGAGTATTCAGGAATTAAAAGCCTTAACACAAGAATCTTCAAAAGCGGGGGGTTTGGGAGGCGGCAGCCCCCATCTTTAACTCCTGAAAAGATCAGCTAACAGTTAGTCAAGCAATAATAAGTAATAAACTGTACAAAAACGTGCAGAAACTATTTGAAAAAAAACTACGTTTTCTAAAGAGTTAAAGAGGCTGAGTCACAAGTTCGAACCTTAAAACGTACAGGGATTAGGAGGTGCAGTTGGAGGGCTTCCGCCCCCCAAACCCCCGCTTCCATATATGAAAGGGGCTGTGCCCTCCTCAACGCCTCGCTGTTTCCGCTAAAGTTTGACTTTCTCGCAACTCTTTTTTTTAAACAATAAAAACTTTAGCGTAAAGAGCGAGGCGTTGAGGAGGGCACAGCCCCTTTCATATACGGAAGCGGGGGTCTGGGGTATGGCAGCCCCCCAACTGCACCTCCTAATCCCTGTACGTTTTAAGGTTCGAACTTGTGACTCAGCCTCTTTAACTCTTTAGAAAACGTAGTTTCCTTCAAATAATGACATTTAAGATTGGACTATTCAGGCATATGAGCCGTTCTTTAAGTGAACCCAGTGAAAGAAATGTCCGATAATTTGAATAAGAAGTTGAAACAAAATTTTGGTAAATTTATAGTATCAGGAAAACTCCGGACGAGGGACCCGTGCTCGCAAATTTTACTCAGCTACTCCAACACTAGATCCCCAAAGACATTTTATGCTATGAGGCATATAAGCAGTTTTTTTAAGGGGACCCAGTAAAAAAAAGTCAGGGGGACTCTGGCCTTGTGGAATACTGCACCTGTCAAAATCCTTGCCAAAACATACTTGATCAACTGATATTTTGGAAACTATAGCAGTATTACAGATTTTACTACAAGCTCATCAGAAAGTGAGACAAAATCAGAACTTAATTTAGGCCTAGAGAATATATACATAGCCCAAATGGCTTATATTATTGAAATATGTGAAAATGCTTTGTGCTGGAAAAATATGTGAAAATTTAAAAATCATAAATGTTATGTGTAATTTATCCAAGGTATTTCTAAAACGAAAAATAAACGGTATATCAACCACATCACAAAGATAAATTAAATTATTAATGGGAATTAAATTTAAACTCAAATAATTCATTAACTTTTCTAATATAATTTGAAATCCAATTTAAGCAAAACCACTAACATAATGTTTAAGCTGCTTGGGGTCAAGTTAAAACAGAAGATGCATATGAAGAAGGGTATAAAGAGTATTTTTCAGTCCTAGAGACAGAGAAAAAGAGAAACAAGGATGAATTTCAAATTGAAATCCTTCGACAAAAAAAGAACATGGCCTATATTGGACCAGATACATGACCCTAAGGAAACCCATTGAGGGTAGATGCACATAATGACCCAAAGATAGTAGCATAATAGCTGTAAACAAAATTAAGTTGTTTTAAAAGTAAAATATTGAGAATTGGGACAATTCTTCTTTAAATGGGGATTACTGTGGTAAAGCTTTCTAATTTAGTTAATTATTAATTGAGTAAAAATATATTAAGACGCAAATACAAAGTTTCAAAATACCACTTTTTATTAAGATAAAGACACAAATCGTGGCATGTGTAAGCTTGGAGTGAACTTGCTCAATAACCAATTTCCTGGCTAAATGCGTCAATATACCGGAAGGACGTGGTTAGTTTTTCATATATATAACCATATTTTTGAGACTGAGGACAGACCTTTTGACTTGCAGGGCGAACCTCTGCCCGTTTATTTTCTCGTTAGAAATACCTTGGGATCTTGTCGGATCATTGTAAGTGTCTGTATCTTATTATATATTATTGTAGTTTCTCAGACTTGTGGTCTACTTGGGACAGCCAGTCCCAGTAGAATATCTATATCTGGAATATTATATGTAAATTGAATAAAAGTATTGTATTTTAGACAACATCTCTACGATCTACCTTTAGCCCCTCGAACATACCCAGTTGGTACGCCTCATTAGTTCGGTCATAGCCTAAGGCACGCTACCAAAGTTTAATTACCTTAGGGCCAGAGTTCATTTCCCCTATAAAGGGAGAATAACGGCATCTACGACTAAAACACCCAAATACAATAAAATACACTTCACAACAAAACTCAAAACAAGCAGAAATTAACAACAGTAGGGGTCAAAAGCTCTATGTCTTCTCAGGGCCAGAGCATAAATTTGCCATTTACTGAATATTAAAACAAAATGAAAATCCAGTCAAACTCTAAGACTCTAGAAGGTTTGTATCCTAAGACAAAATTCCAGTTTTTCAAAGAACAGTAAAGAACTCCGTTAAATCATAATGAGCAGAACTCAAATCAAATAATCTACCAAATCTAAAACTGCCTGAAAATCAACATCGATAAATAAATGAAACCCTAAACGAACAGAAAATACAATAAACATCCGATTAAAATTCAAAACCAGCAGAAATTAACAAGAGTACGGATCAAAAACTATATATCTTCGCAAAGACTTGAGTATAAATTTGCAGTTTACTGAATATTAAAACAAAGTGAAAATACAGTCAGACTCTAAGAATCTTGAAGGTTTTTGTCCTAAGAGCAAATCCAAGTTTTTCAAAGAAAAATAAAGAACAGCATTAAGCCACAATGAGCAAAACATAAAGTCAAATAATCTACCAAGCATAAAAATTCCACAGATCAACATCTATAAATAAATTGAAGCCAAAACGAACAGAAAATATAATAAATAACCGAGTCAAACTCAAAACAAACAGAAATTAATATGGGTATGGCTCAAAAGCTTGGTCTTTCCAAGGCCAGAGCATAAATTTGCAGTTTATTGAATTAAAAAAAAAAAAAAACAGTGTGAAAATACTACCAGACTAAAACTTTATATGGTTTGTGTCCTAAGACAAAATCTCCGTTTCTTAAAGAAAAGTAAAGAACTCCATTAACCAAAATGAGCAAAATAATTAAATCAAATAATCTATCAATTCTAAAACTACCACAAATCATTATCGATAAATCAATGGAGCTTAAAGCAAACAGAAATCACAATTAATGACCAAGTCAAAATCAAAAGAAACAGAAATTAACAAGAGTAGTGCTCAGAAGCTCTATGCCTTCCCAGGGCCAGAGCGTAAATTTGCAGTTTACTGAATATTCAAACAAAGTGAAAATACAGTCAAACTCGAAAACACTAGAAAGTTTGTATTCTAAGACATAATTCAAGTTTTTCGAAGAACAGTAAAGAACTCTATTAAATCATAATGAGAAAAAATGAAATCAAATAATCTACCAAGCGTAAAACTACAAAAAATCAACATCGATAAATAAATGAAACCCTAAACGAACAGAAAATACAATAAATAACCGAGTAAAACTCAAAACGAGCAGAAATTACCAAGAGTACGGCTCAAAAGCATAAAAGAAAATTAAAAATGTCCGTTAAACTAAAATGAGCAAAAAATTTAATCAAATAACCTATCAAGCGTAAAACTGCCATAAGAGGCATCTATAAGTAAATTGAACAAAAAATGAACGGAAAATACAATAAATAACCCAGTGAAACTGAAAACAAGCAAAAATTAACAGGAGTACGGCTCAAAAGCTGTATGTCTTCCAAAAGACTTGAGCATAAATTCAGACTCTAAAACTCTTGAAGGTTTTTGTCCTAAGACAAAATCCCAGTTTTTCAAAGAAGAGTAAAGAACTCCATTAAACCAGAATGAGCAAAAAGTAAAGTCAAATAATCTACCAAGCGTAAAAAACCATAAATCAACATTCACTATTCACTATATTTACATTCACTATATTTACATGGATAGTTTAGGTTATATATATATATTATATATAATATATATATATATATATATATATATATATATATATATATATATATATATATATATATATATATATATATATATATATATATATATATATATATATATATATAATATATATATATATATATATATATATATATATATATATATATAATATATATATATATATATATATATATATATATATATATATATATATATATATATATATATATATATATATATATATATATATATTATATATATATATATATATATATATATATATATATATATATATATATATATACATATATATATATACATATATATATATATATATATATATATATTATATATATATATATATATATATATATATATATATATATATATATATATTATATATATATATATATATATATATATATATATTATATATATATATATATATATATATATATATCTATATATATATATATATATATATATATATATATACATATATACATATATATATATATATATATATATATATATATATATATATATATATATATATATATATATTAACAGAAGTTATGTTGATCATAACTTAATTGTTTAAAACAAATAATAATTATGTACTCTAATAATTTATTTAATCCCTGCAATATTTATTCTTTGTACAACTTTTAAATAAGTCCGTCAAGACTTTTATATGATAAGTCGTAACTGCAATTAAAATATTTACAAAAAAACTCCACTCTAACAAATAGATTTATACACTATAACTGATAAGTATGATTGGCCTCTATATAAGGGCTTGGCAATAGTTCATATAGCAAGATATTGCAGTCAAAATTTATATTTACGATTTGTTTCGTATATGATAACAATTCAATATTTATAAAAGGTTTTCAAAATGTCTTTATAACTGTATATATTTTCTCAACAACATTTTGTTACCACTATATAAATTTTCCATATATGACTATATACATTTTCTTATTTTTGTTTTACAACTTTGGTTCCACTTTGAACCAATTTGAGTCATTTAACTGTAATTGGCTTACTATATGCCTATTTGTTTATTCAGACTTTTGAGCTTTTTAATTCTTTTTGAATTTTTAGGTACTTCAGACAGTTTTATAACGTTTTTGTCTGTAATCTCTCTTTTTCTAGCTTTAATGTCTTTTTGGGTTAAGGCTTCATTTACAGCTTGGATCCGATAAGTTATAAATTTATTTTTGCTGTTCACCTTAGACCTCTTATGCCATTATCAAATGGCTCTTGCCAGTACTCTGAAGGTTTGCTTACAAGGACTGCCTTCTGGTAGCTCCTTATGACGTTTCCAGGTCCTGCTGTCATGGGCTACATCTAAAAGGACTATTTTGAATCTGCACACACAATAATTAATTATCTATAGTATTGCCACACTTTTTTTTGTGGCCAAAGTTACCTCTTGGGCTATTATTTTATCAGAAAAGTGGCCCTTCTGCAGAAAAATGCCGTGCCTTCTTTTACTTTTTCACGCCATGTTAGTCATTTTTTTTAAAACGACTCCCACATAAAAGAGCAAAATTTTTTCCTGTCTACTTGGAGCATTTCTCCAATATTTCTATTAATCTCGGCCCGCGTTAACCATTGTAACGGTGGCTCTGTAGTATTAATGCTACTTATTTTGTACTTATTTAGTGCAATTTTCATACTAGTTTCGTCCGGCAAGTTCAATAAGTGCGTATAACAGAGTTTAACTGACTCCATTCAGTTTCTTTTCCTTTTCATTTCGTCTGGCTATATTTTCTATTTGAACCCTTCTCTTTTTTTGATTCGTTATTTCAATGAAGCCTAAGGTTTTTTCAAGTCTTTTTCCGCTTTTTCATTAAAATAGGTCTTTTCTAAGCCTATATTTATATGTTTCACGTATGTTTCAAAACCCTTAACAATTTTTTATGCTGATTGCCCTTCTATGGTTACATTCATTATCTCCATATTTTTAAGAGGTGGGGGGGGGGGTGTTGTCTAATTTTTGCAACCTTATTTTTTGAAATATTTAAATTTTTTCTTCCGAAAGTTTTTGTGTTAGAAAAGTACTGTAGTTTTTCAGCTGATTTTTAAAACACTTTTAATTAAGTTTTGCCCCGCATTTGCTAGTTCTCATTTCTTCTTTGAAATGCAATTTTTACGATATACTGGTTGCCAATTTTATCCCAGCTTTACTTACTATTTTATTTGCCAAAGAAAGAGAGACAATAATTCCCTTGGCAAGGCTACATAGCTTGAATGCGATTTCCACTATCTGTGGTTTATTGATAAGCTTAAATCTGGGAACGTTGTATGAATGAATTTCTGTTCATTACTGCAAGTTCTTTTGTTGTGTAATGTTATATTTTATTTTCAAAGAAAAAGTGGATACGTTTAGTTTCTGTTAGGGTTCGACGGCTTGGGATTCGGGTGTTTGGGTTGGCACAGGTGAAAACCAATTGTTTAAACTAGGGATCTCCTGTGCCAATTCGTTTTCTCAGATCCAATACATCGCTAGAGTAAAAATTATTACCTTGAACTATTATTGTGGTTTGCTTGTGACGATGGGGTTAATTTTTGGCTTATTCTTAATGGATTTTGTCGTTGGCTTTTACCTCTGGTATATTTTTCGGTTATAATTTTTTTTATATTGCTTTTCGTTTCTTTTACCTAGCACCTGTTTTTGCTTTCTGAGCATATTCTATGTTTCGCTTAAATCTTTATAGTGCTTAATTATTGTCTTTAGTTTTTTTCCTTTTTACCGAAAATTATTATATTAGACTATAACTAATTATAATAAGATAACAGTCAGCTTATACATGTCAGGATTCATGTAAACTCTCGCTGTATTTTCATATTATTATTATTTTTTTTAATTCCCGTCAAAAACAAACGAATTTTTTTTCAAGCACCCCAAAAAATTTTTTTTTCAATATACAAAAGAAATCACCTTTAAATGCTGATTCAAAAGAATCGCCTTTAAATGCAGATTCTAAATATATAGTGTTTATTAAGTTTACCTTAACCCGTAAAAAGTTAGGAATTTGAACGTTAATTATTGTAATATAAACTGTAACGTCCTGTGTAATTGTTTCCGTAATATTATTTCTATTTAGTTCCTGGATACAATCTACTTGTAGGCTAATTTGAATATAAGAGACTATTGGCTTCACTCTATTTGATTTCTACTATCAGACCTTGTTTTATCTGATATACAATCTATATGATATTCTACTACACTCTACTGATTTATAATCAGACTAGACTTGAGGATGATTCGTCATTGAGTAACCGTAAGAGCGGACCAGAGTTATCAATATTAGCTATCCCAAAAGGATGCATTGCCTTCTCTGTTTGTCCTAATGTGGCTTATATTCTATGTAAATAAGCATAACAGTTTTCTTACACTGGTAGCTTTACATCCACATGGCTCAAAAGCAGCCATGACTTAAATTTCAAATTAGA
Source organism: Artemia sinica (assembly GCA_027921565.1). Classification (NCBI taxonomy): domain Eukaryota; kingdom Metazoa; phylum Arthropoda; class Branchiopoda; order Anostraca; family Artemiidae; genus Artemia; species Artemia sinica. The sequence continues at coordinate 63,269,525 of CM051261.1, read as the reverse complement.
ACTTTCTTCGGACGCATTTTGTGCGGCTAATTCAGAATTTGAACTTTTTCTAACACCATTATTCAGATGAAGGTCCTCTGTATAGGTAAAGGAGACCCTTTTAAGACCTGTCCCCATGCCTCCATTTTCTGTGATTAACGGTTTCTTTCACCGAATTTCTCACCTTATACAGAGTTCCTATCAGAGCTGGGTAACAACTCTTTTTTTTTGCTTCCTTCGGCGACTTTTGCTAAGCTTCCACTTTTGTTTTCTAGCTTATAAGGTTACTTTTCTCGTTTTTTTTATCCCTTTCCTCAAGTAATTTAATTATATTTATATATCTTTTCCTTCCCTTTGCTTGTGAAACTACATAACTGACCTAGTATTTGTTAGCTTTAACAAAGGTAATTCTATTGCTTATTACGTCGTAAAATGCCATATTTTCGAAGCATCTCTACTCCTAAAACATTCGGAAATGGCAGCTTCTAACCTATAATTGTTCGGACCAAAATTTATGTGCTTCCTTTGCTAAATTGTAGCAGTGTTATCCTTGAACAATAAGTCCATAGCCTGTACCTGTAGTAAGGCTGAATAAGGACCCTATTTGCTACTATTAAGCCTAAAATTCTTCTGTTTCTACCAACGTTTCATCGGTCCAGCTAGATTTTTTTTTCTTTACGTATTATCTTTTATTTTATTCTTTTTATACACGGTACAAATACTTTATTATTTAGTGATATACGGCACTACTACATTGCATTTATTACTAACACTAAAAAAAAACTACTAATTATACACTTGCTTCTACTTGCTAAAAATTAAATACTGTATTTTTTTCTATTTTAAAATCCTTGATTTAGCCTTTTTTCCATTTTATCTATTGTACCCAAATTTTTGAGGGGATACAAATCTATTTCTAATGGCCAAAGTTCGAGCAAAGCTGCTCGAAGTTTTGCTAATTCGAGCGCCGCTAAAAAAGAAGTCAATTTGCTTACCTCTTCTGATAAATCATTTCGATTTTTTTATTATTTGCAACCTTATTTAGTCTCCTCGACCCATTTTTCCCGCAATGCCACCAGTTGTTGTGAAGTGTATTTTATGGTATTTGGGTGTTTTAGTCGTAGATGCATTTATTCTCCCTTTATAGGAGAGATAAACTCTGGCCCTAAGGTAATTAAACTTTGGTCGTGTGCCTTAGGCTATGACCGAACTAATGAGGCGTACCAACTGGGTACGTTCAAGGGCCTAAAGGTAGATCGTAGAGATGTTGTCTAAAATACAATACTTTTATTCAATTTACATATAATATTCCAGATATAGATATTCTACTGGGACTGGCTGTCCCAAGTAGGGGATACAAAATTTTTGAGGGGATACAAATCTATTTCTAATAGCCAAAGTTCGAGCAAAGCTGCTCGAAGTTTTGCTAATTCGAGCACCGCTAAAAAAGAAGTCAATTTGCTTACCTCTTCTGATAAAGTCATTTCGATTTTTTTTTATTATTTGCAACCTTATTTAGTCTCCTCGACCCAGTTTTTCCGCAATGCCACCAGTTGTTGTGAAGTGTATTTTATGGTATTTGGGTGTTTTAGTCGAAGATGCCTTTAATCTCCCTTTATAGGGGAGATAAACTCTGGCCCTAAGGTAATTAAACTTTGGTAGCGTGCCTTAGGCTATGACCGAACTAATGAGGCGTACCAACTGGGTATGTATAAGGGGCTAGTGTAGATCGTAGAGATGTTGTCTAAAATACAATACTTTTATTCAATTTACATATAATATTCCAGATATAGATATTCTACTGGGACTGGCTGTCCCAAGTAGACCACAAGTCTGAGAAACTACAATAATATATAATAAGATAAAGACACTTACAATGATCCGACAAGATCCCAAGGTATTTCTAACGAGAAAATAAACGGGCGGAGGTTCGCCCTGCAAGTCAAAAGGTCTGTCCTCAGTCTAAGAAATCTGGGCATATATATGAAAAACTAACCACGTCCTTCCAGTACATTGACGCATTTAGCCAGGAAATTGGTTATTGAGCAAGTTCCCTCCAAGCTTACACATGCCACGATTTGTATCTTTATCTTAATAAAAAGTGGTACTTTGAAACTTTTTATTTGCGTCTTAATATATTTTTACTCAATTAATAATTAACTAAATTAGAAAGCTTTACCATAGTTTGACTCGGTTATTTATTGTAATTTCTCTTCATTTTCGTTCCATTTATTTATCGATAATTATGTGTGGTAGTTTTAGACTTGATAGATTATTTGATTTAATTTTGCTCATTTCGGTTAATGGAGTTGTTTACTTTTCTTTGAAAAACTAAGATTTTGTCTTAGGACACAAACCTGCTAGAGTTTTAGAGTTTGACTGTATTTTCACTTTGTTTCGGTAAATTGAAAATTTATGCTTTAGCCTTGGGAAGCTCTATGCCTTCCCATGGCAAGAGCATAAATTTGTAGTCTACTGATTATTAAAACAAAGTGAAAATACAGTCAAACTCTAAAACTCTACTAGGTTTGTGTCCTAAGACCAAATCCAAGTTTTTCAAAGAAAAGTAAAGAACTCCATTCAACCAAAATTAGTTAAAATCAAATCAAATAATCTATCAGGTGTAAACCTACCACAAATCAGTATGGATAAATAAATGAAACCCAAAACGAACAGAAATTAAAATAAATAACCGAGTCAAACTTAAAACAAGCAGAAATTAACAAAAGTAGGGCTCAAAAGCTCTATGCCTTCCGAAGGCAAGAGCATATATTTGCAGTTTACTGAATATTAAAAAACTATGTGAAAATACAGTCAGACTCTAAAACTCTAGATGGTTCGTTTCCTCAGACAAAATCTCAGTTTTTCAAAGAAAAGTAAAAGAACTCCATTAGACAAGAATGAGCAAGAAAATTAAATCAAATAATACCAAGCGTAAAGCTACCACAAATCAGCATTGATAAATAAATGGAACCCAAAACGATCAGAAATTACTAGGTTTACTACTAGGTTTGTGTCCTAAGACCAAATCCAAGTTTTTCAAAGAAAAGTAAAGAACTCCATTCAACCAAAATTAGTTAAAATCAAATCAAATAATCTATCAGGTGTAAACCTACCACAAATCAGTATGGATAAATAAATGAAACCCAAAACGAACAGAAATTAAAATAAATAACCGAGTCAAACTTAAAACAAGCAGAAATTAACAAAAGTAGGGCTCAAAAGCTCTATGCCTTCCGAAGGCAAGAGCATATATTTGCAGTTTACTGAATATTAAAAAACTATGTGAAAATACAGTCAGACTCTAAAACTCTAGATGGTTCGTTTCCTCAGACAAAATCTCAGTTTTTCAAAGAAAAGTAAAAGAACTCCATTAGACAAGAATGAGCAAGAAAATTAAATCAAATAATACCAAGCGTAAAGCTACCACAAATCAGCATTGATAAATAAATGGAACCCAAAACGATCAGAAATTACTAGGTTTACTACTAGGTTTGTGTCCTAAGACCAAATCCAAGTTTTTCAAAGAAAAGTAAAGAACTCCATTCAACCAAAATTAGTTAAAATCAAATCAAATAATCTATCAGGTGTAAACCTACCACAAATCAGTATGGATAAATAAATGAAACCCAAAACGAACAGAAATTAAAATAAATAACCGAGTCAAACTTAAAACAAGCAGAAATTAACAAAAGTAGGGCTCAAAAGCTCTATGCCTTCCGAAGGCAAGAGCATATATTTGCAGTTTACTGAATATTAAAAAACTATGTGAAAATACAGTCAGACTCTAAAACTCTAGATGGTTCGTTTCCTCAGACAAAATCTCAGTTTTTCAAAGAAAAGTAAAAGAACTCCATTAGACCAGAATGAGCAAGAAAATTAAATCAAATAATACCAAGCGTAAAGCTACCACAAATCAGCATTGATAAATAAATGGAACCCAAAACGATCAGAAATTACAATAAATAAGCGATTCAAACTCAAAACAAGCAGATATCAACAGGAGTAGGGCTCAAAAGGTCTATGCCTTCCCAAGGCCAGAGCATAAATTTTCAGTTTGTTGAATATCGAAACAAAGTGAAAATACAGTTTAACTGCAAAACTCTAGAAGGCTTATGTCCTCAGACAAAATACCGGTTTTTCAAAGAAAACTAAAGAACTCCATTAAACCAAAGTAAGAAAAAAAAATACAATCAAAGAATCTATCAAGATTAAAACAAACACAAATCAGTATCGATATATAAATGGAAACCAAAACGAACAAAAATTACAATAAATAGCCGAGTCAAACTCAAACCAGCCGGAAATTAACGAGAGTTGGGCTCAAAAATTCTATGCCTTCCCAAGGCCAGAGCATAAATTTGCAATTTACTGAAGATTAAAACAAAGTGAAAATACGGTCAGACTCATAAACTTTAGAAGGTTTGTGTCCCAAGATAAAATCCCAGTTTTTCAAAGAAACGTAAAGAACTCCAGTAAACCAAAATGAGCAAAACTCAAATCAAATATTCTACCATTCGTAAACTACAAAGCATCGATAAACAAATTAAACCCAAGCCGAACAGAAAATACAATAAATAACCGAGTCAAGCTCAAAACAAGCACAAAATAAGTTTTTCAAAGAAAAGTAAAAACCCCCATTAAACAATAACGAGCAAAAAATAAAATCAGATAATCCACCAAGCGTAAAACTACCACGAATCAGCATCGATAAATAAATAGAACCGAGAAGGAACAGAAATTACAATAAATAACCGAGTAAAACTCAAATGAGCACAAAATAAGTTTTTCAAAGAAAATTGAAGAACTGTATTAAACCAAAAATGAGCGCAAAATAATTTCAAATAATCTACCAAGCGTAAAACTATCCTGAATCAGTATATATAAATATAAATACCTATTTATGCTGGGCTCCATTTATACATAAATGGAACCCATTTATGTCATACTCAAAAACTTTACGGTCAGACTCAAAAACTTTAGAAGGTTTGTGTCCCAAGACAAAATCAAAGTTTTTCAAAGAAACGTAAAGAACTCCAGTAAACCAAAATGAGCAAAACTCAAATCAAATATTCTACCATTCGTAAACTACCAAAAAATCGATAAACAAATTAAACCCAAGCCGAACAGAAAATACAATAAATAACCGAGACAGGCTCAAAACAAGCACAAAATAAGTTTTTCAAAGAAAAGTAAAAACCTCCATTAAACAAAAATGAGCAAAAAATAAAATCAGATAATCCACCAAGCGTAAAACTACCACGAATCAGCATCGATAAATAAATAGAACCGAGAAGGAACAGAAATTACAATAAATAACCGAATAAAACTCAAATGAGCACAAAATAAGATTTTCAAAGAAAATTGAAGAACTGTATTAAACCAAAAATGAGCGCAAAATAATTTCAAATAATCTACCAAGCGTAAAACTATTCTGAATCAGCATATATAAATATAAATACCTATATATGCTGGGTTCCATTTATACATAAATGGAACCCAAAACGAACAGAAATTACTATAAATAACCCAGTCAAACTCAAAACGAGCAGAAATTAACAAGAGTAGGGCTCAAAAGGTTTATGCCTTCCCAAGGTCTAAAAACTTCAAGAGTCTAAGACTAGAAGGTTTGCGTCCTAAGACAAAAATCCCAGTTTTTCAAAAAAAAGTAAAGAGCTCCATTAAACCAAAATGAGCTAAAATCAATTCAAATAATCTATCAGGTAAACCTAACACAAATCAGCAACGATAAATAAATGAAAACCAAAACGAACAGAAATTACATTAAATAACCGAATCAAAATTAAAACCAGCAGAAATTAACGAAAGTAGGGCTCAAAAGCTCTATGCCTACCGAAGGTTAGAGCATATATTAGCAGTTTACTGAATATTAAAACAAAGTGAAATACAGTCAAACTCTAAAACTCTAGAAGGTTTATGTCCTATGACAAAATCCCAGTTTTTCAAGGAAAAGTAAAGAAATCTATTAAACCAAAATGAGCCAAAAAAATCAAATAATATACCAAGCCTAAAAATACAACAAATAAACATCGATATATAAATTGAACCCAATTAGAACAGAAAATATAATAAATAACCGAGTCAAACTCAAAACAAACAGAAATTAACAAGGGTATAGCTCAAAAGCTCTATGCCTTCCTAAGGCCAGAGCATAAATTTGCAGTCTACTGAATGTTAAAAAACAGTTTGAAAATACTGTCAGACTCTAAAACTCTAGATGGTTTGTTTCCTCAGACAAAATCTCCGTTTTTCAAAGAAAAGTAAAGAACTCCATTAAATCAGAATGAGCAAAAAAATAAAATCAAATAATCAACCAAGCGTAAAGCTACCACAAATCAGCATTGATAAATAAATGGACCCAAAACGATCAGAAATTACAATAAATAAGCGATTCAAACTCAAAACAAGCAGATATTAACAGGAGTAGGGCTCAAAAGATCTATGCATTCCCAAGGCCAGAGTATAAATTTGCAGTTTGTTGAATATTGAAACAAAGTGAAAATACAGTCAAACTGAAAAACTCTAATCCCAGTTTTTCAAAGAAAACTAAACAACTCCATTAAACCAAAGTAAGAAAAAAATAAAATCAAAGAATCCATCAAGCGTAAAACTACCACAAATCAGTATCGATAAATAAATGAAACCCAAAACGAACAGAAATTACAATAAATAACCGAGTCAAAATCAAAATAAGCGGAAATTAACAAGAGTAGGGCTCAAAAACTCTATGCCTTCCCAAGGCCAGAGCAGAAATTTGCAGTTTAATGAATATCTGAACAAAGTGAAAATACAGTCAAACTTTGAAACTCTAGAAGGTTTTTTTCCTAAGACAAAATCCCAGTTTTTTCAAAGAAAAGTAAAGAAATCGATTAAACCAAAATGAGCAAAAAAAAATGTAATAATTTCTCAAGCGTAAAATTACCAAAAATCAGCACCGATAAATAAAAAAAAACCAAAACGAACAGAAAATAGAATAAATAACCGAGTCAAACTCAAAACGAGCAGAAATTAACAAAAGTAGGGCCCAAAAGCTCTATGCCTTCCCAAGGCCAGAGCATAAATTTGCAATTTACTGAAGATTAAAACAAAGTGAAAATACGGTCAGACTCATAAACTTTAGAAGGTTTGTGTCCCAAGATAAAATCCCAGTTTTTCAAAGAAACGCAAAGAACTCCATTAAACTAAAATGAGCAAAACTCAAATCAAATAATCTACCATGCGTAAAACTACCACAGCAATGATAAACAAATTAAACCAAAGCCGAACAGAAAATACAATAAATAACCGAGTCAAGCTCAAAACGAGTACAAAATAAGTTTCTCAAAGAAAAGTAAAAAGCTCCATTAAACAAAAATAAGCAAAAAATAAAATCAGATAATCTACCAAGCGTATAACTACCACGAATCAGCATCGATAAATAAATATAACCCAGAAGGAACAGAAATTACAATAAATGACCGAGTTAAAATCAAAACGAGCAGAAATTAACAAGAGTACGGCTCAAAACCTTTAAGCCTTCCCTAGGCCGGAGCATAACTTTGCAGTTTACTGAATATTAAAACAAAGTGAAAATACAGTCAAACTCCAAAACTCTAGAATGTTTGTGTTCTAAGACAAAATCCCAGTTTTTCAATGAAAAGTAAAGATCAGAATGAACAAATTAATAAAATCAAATAAGGTATCAAGCGTAAAACTAGCTCAAATCCACATCGATAAATAAATCGAACCTAAAACGAACAGAAATGACAACAAATAACCAAGTCAAACTCAAAACAAGCAGAAATTAACAAGAGTAGGTCTCAAAAGCTCTATACCTTCTCATGGCTAGAGCATAAATTTGCAGTTTATGAATATTAAAACAGAGTGAAAATGCGGTCAGACTCAAAAATTCTAGAAGGTTTACGACCTAAGACAAAATTTCAGTTTTTCAAAGAAACGTAAATGGCTGTATTACACCAAACTGAGGTAAAATCAAATGAAATAATCTACCATGCGTAAGACTAACACAAATCAGCATCGAAAAATAAATGAAACCCAAGACGAACAGAAAATACAATAAATAACCAAGTCAAGCTCAAAACGAGCACAAAATAAGTTTTTCAAAGAAAATTGAAGAACTGTATTAAACCAAAAATAAGCGCAAAATAATTTCAAATAATCTACCAAGCGTAAAACTATCCTGAATCAGCATATATAAATATAAATATTAATATAAGCTGGGTTCCATTTATATGTAAATGGAACCCAAAACGAACAGAAATTACAATTAATAACCGAGTCAAACTCGAAACAAGCAGAAAGTAACAAGAGTAGGACTTAAAAGCTCTATGCCTTCCCAAAGACCTAAGTGTAAATTTGCAGTTGACTGAATATTAAAAAAGAGTGAAAATACATTTAACCAAATTAAACTCATTAAACCAAAATGAGCAAAAAATAAAATTAAATAATCCATCAAGCGTAAAACAGCCGCAAATAAGCATCGATAAATAAATCTAACCCAAGATAAACAGAAAATACAATAAATAACCGAGTCAAGCTCAAAACGAGTACAAAATAAGTTTTTCAAGGAAAAGCAAAGAAGTCTATTAAACCAAAAATAAGCAAAAAATAAAATTAAATGATCCACCAATCGCAAAACTACCACGAATCCGCATCGGTAAATAAATGGAACCTAAAAAGAACAGAAATTACAATAAATAACCGAGTCAAACTCAAAACAAACAGAAATTAACAAGAGTAGGGCACAAAAGCTCTCTGCCTTCCCCAGGCCAGAACATAAATTTGTAGTTTACTGGGTATTAAAACAAAGTGAAAATACAGTCAAACTTCAAAACTCTAGAACTTTTGTGTCCTAAGGCAAAATCTCAGTTTTTCAAGGTCAAATAAAGAACTTTATTAAACCAAAATAAGCCAAAAAAAATCAAATAATCTATTAAGCATAAAACTAGCTTAAATCCACGACGATAGATAAATTTAACCCAAAACGAACAGAAATTACAATAAATAACCGAGTCAAACTCAAAACAAGCAGAAATTAACAAGAGTTGTACTAAACAACTCTATGCCTTTCCAAAGACCGGAGCATAAGTTTGCAGGTAACTGAATATTAAAACAAAGTGAAAATACGGTCAGACTCTAAAATTCTAGAAGGTTTTTGTCTGAAGACAAAATCCTAGTTTTTCAAAGAACGGCAAAGAACTCCATTAAACCAAAATGAGCAAAAAATAAAATCGAATCAAATCGAAACTACGACAAATCAGCATCGATAAATAAATGGAACCCAAAGCGAACAGAAAATACAATAAATAACCGATTCAAAATCAAACCAAGAAGAAATTAACAAGATTATGGCTCAAAAGCTCTATGTCTTCCCACGGCCAGAGCATAAAATTTGTAGTTTACTGAAGATTAAAACAAAGTGAAAATAGGGTCAGACTCAAAAACTCGAGATGGTTTGCGTCCTAAGACAAACGCCCAGTTTTTCAAAGAAACGTTAATAATTCCACTAAACCACAATGAGTAAAACTCTAATCAAATAATCTACCATGCGTAAAACTACCACAAATCCACATCGATAAATAAATGGAACCCAAGACGAACAGAAAATAAAATAAATAACCAAGTCAAACTCAAAACGAGCACAAAATAAGTTTTTCAAAGAATTCACCAGGTGTAAAACTACCACGAATCAGCATCGATAAATAAATGGAACCCAAAACGAACAGAAATTACAATAGATAACAGAGTCAAACTCAAAACGAGCAGAAATTAACAAGATTAGGGTTCAAAAGCTCTATGCCTTTCCAAGGCCAGATTATAAATTTGCAGTTTACTGAATATTAAAACAATGTGAAAACATAGTCAAGCTCAAAACTCTGGGAGGTTTGTGTCCTAAGACAAAATCCCTGTTTTTTAAAAAAGTAAAGAACTTCAATAAACCAAAATGAGCAAAAAAATCAAATCAAATAATCTACCAAGTGTAAAACTATCATACAAAACGATAAATTGCCATTAAAAAAAAAAAAAAAAAAAAAAGCTGTTCATCATCTATAAAAAAAGGATATTTAATTTTATCTGTATATTTTTTTGCCTCTGCACTTAAGACCACTATAGTGAGTGAGTTAAGCTTTTTATTGTAAAAAAAAAAAAATGATCTTGAACCATCTTTTGAGGTCATGCACTCTCTGTGACAATTTGTATTTTAGTACGTCGCCTAACTTTGTAGCATCGCTTAGTAATTATGATGGTTATGAAGAGTAGGAAATGATGATAAAGATATGAAACATTAAATACTAGTTCTTGTAGGGGTGTAACAATAAAAACAGAACGAAGAGATAGAAATGCGTAGAAGACATTTAAAACGAGGGTTTTAAGCATAGGCAATAAAGCATTAACTAATCTCTGTTTCTTTTTAAAAATAGTGTTTTAATAAACAGTGTCAACTTTAATGAAATCTGAAATATTCGCTAATCATAATTTTACTTTTAATAACAATGTAACGTATCTTTCCACTTTTTCAAGTTCGTTATATTTTGCTTAAATTACAGAATTCACAGTTTTATAAGAAAAAGTCTAATTTTCTATTTCCACTCCCACTAAATCCATTTATGACACGGTCGATGTCTACCTAAATATTTTGGTGAACGTTTATAATGGCTAGTCCTGTCAGTCTAGAGTCCTGTCAGTTTAGAGCTCTTCGTTAGTATTTCCTCTTCTATTCATCCTAAAATCTTCGAATAAAGACCAAAATTTCCAGAAAAATATGAACTATAACAAAGTTAGTATGTGCTTCAAACTAAGTATATGAGTCAAAATACTCTTGAAAAAACAAATAATTATGTTTTTGTTATTTTTTAGTTTGATAAGAAGAGATTGGTGAATTTAAGTTCTCAGGGTTTCAAGCTGTGGTAGATTTCTAGTTAATTTTGTTTTAATCTTGAGATTTTCATATATTCAATTCAAACGTTTAAATCTCGATGTGTCTGTGGAGCACAAAAATACAAGTTTGAGAATCCTTTAGCATTAAGCATTAAGAAATTCTTTTAAAGAGAAATTCGTTTATTAGAAAACCTTTTAGCATTTACAAATAAGTAAGAGAATTGTCCTGTAAAAATTTTGATTTATGAACAACTAATCGCAGAAACATGATTGGGTGGCATCTATCTAAATAAGTATAAACATCCTGAGCGGTATAAATTGCAGTGTATAAACTTTTATGGATAAATATATGCAACCCATTTACAAAAACAAAACTATGTTATGTGACTGGATGGTATTGAGAAGGTGAGAAATTCTGAAATAATATTGTAATTGCATTCCGTTTCCGTGGTTAACTCAAGTGGTGTGAATTTCCTCTTATTTCCGGCGTTTCGTTAGTGAATGTTCAAAAAATAAATTGATGCTATTCTGCTGATTCAAACTGAGAAATCAGAAACCCATCTATGCTGGCTAGATAAAAACAATAAACACATAATTATTTGCCTTCTTTAACAAACAATTTTTGAAAAGCTATTTATCTTAAATGATTACTCCGACCCTTTAAGGAGTATTTCGATGCATATATACTTAGTTTTAAGTGTATACTAATGCGAAGCTTTATCAAACTTCAGATATTTCTAAAGAGTTTGGTCTTTAGGATGTTTTAGGATGTACCGAGGAGGTACTGTTAGGACTATTTTAGAATTCTGTAAATAATTTTTCATATTTTGTAAGAATATTTTTTGTTTTGAAGGAATGATTTTGGATTATGTTGGAAGATTTTGTTTTTCATTGCAAGTATTTGGGATGTTTTTGGAGTTTTTGTCTTTTGTAGCAAGTATTTTGTATTCTACACCAAGTATTTTTCATTATGTTTGAACACTTTTAGAATTGTTTAGAAATAGCTAAGCTTTAATTAGATGGAAGTAAGCAGTAAAGTTGCCACCATTTTCTCACCGAAATCCAGAACTTAAATGAATAATATCTTTGCAATTCTCATAAATTTACTTTCTGTTATACAAATCCTCTACATACCAATATTGTTCTAAAAGTCACCCTGCTTTGCAAAAAAAAAAAGCATATCTTATTACAGCCAACTTATATCATTATTTCAATTTCTTCACCTCTGTGCCATAGAAAGACTTGAAAATAAATTTTTGACAGTAAAAACAGATGTAAATATTAAGTTTTCAGCTTCGTTGTGACAGCACAATCCTGAAATATCATTTCGATAGCCTAAAGAATTAATGATTTAAAATTTCCCCTCCTTGCTATTACGAAATGAAGATTTTCGCCTCCAAGTTGGTGTTTTGGTAATATGAACAGATTCCCTTCATAAATCTAAATTTAATAATAATTTTAGGCAGTGTGCTTCTTCAGTAAAATTTAACAGAGAACACAAAAAGAAATGACTGAAAACACTGTTTTACCGAGGGATAGACTTTTTGGCTAAAATAAATTTCTTTGTTAACCCTTACATTATAAGAGTACCTGTACCTTCAGAAACGAATATGCAATCGTACGGAATTACTGCCTCTGAAACTCGAGGCTCATTATGGGTATAGATTTTTGAATCAATTAACTTTCTCAGAATTTTCACACAATAGCTTTTTTGAGCTTTTTTGGCTAGAATTGATGTTTTACACCTGATTTTTATTGTTCTTTGATAATTTTGTTTTCATGAAACTTAAATCATCATGATACTTTTCTTCGAGAAACCTTTTACGTGATGTTTTTTCTTTGTAAAACACTATGCATGTTGATTTTTGTTCGTGAAAGCTGTTGCATGTGAATTGTTTCTTCAAGAAAATTAATATACCTTGATTCTTGTCTTCAAGAAGCTTGTTACATTTTAATTCTTCTTCAGGAAACTTGTTGCATGTTGATTTTTCTCTTGGTGAAACTTGTACATGGATTTTTTCCTCGTTAAACCAGTTTCGCTTGATACTTGATACAAAAAAAAGAATTCTAACAGCATCCCAAATGCTTCTTATAGAATACAAAAAGTTCAAACATAATCCAAAATAATTCCTACTAAACAGAAATAACTCTTACAAAATACAAACATATTTCGCATAATTCTAAATTAGTTCTATTAGAACAAGAAATAGTTGGTCAGATCACAAAATACTTTTTAAAAAACATAGAAATTCTAACATCACCCCAAATACTTCTTTTAGAATACGAAAAAATTCAAACGTAATCAAAAATGATTCCTACAAAACAGTTAAAACTCTTACAAAATACAAAAAATTCTTTACAAAATTCTAAAGTAGTTTTAACAGAACGAAAAACAGTTAGTGCCGGACACAAAATACTTCCTACAAAACACAAAAATTCTAACAACCCCCATATACTTCTTATAAAATACAAAAAGTTCGAACAAAAACCAAATAATTCCTATAAAACAAAAAAAAACATTCTTACAAAATACAAAAATATTTTACATGATTCTAAAAGAGTTTTACCAAAATGAAAAATAGTTGGTGTAAAACACAAAACACTTGCTACAAAACACAAAATTCTAACAGCATCGCAAATACTTCCTATAAAATAAACAAAACTTCAAACCTAACCCAAAGTAATTCCTACAAAACAAAGATTTATTCTTACAAAATTCAAAAATAATTAAAAAAATCTAAAAGAGTTCAAACATAATGAAAAATACTTGGTGTAGAATACAAAATACTTGCTACAAAACACAAAAACTCTAACAACATCCCAAATACTTGTAATGAAATACAAAAACTTCCAACATAATCCAAAATCATTCCTAAAAAACAAAAACATTCTTACAAAATATGAAAAATACTTTACACAATTCTAAAATAGTTCTAACAGAATAAAAAATAGTTGGTATAGAACACGATATACTTGCTACAAAGCACAGAAATTCTAACAACATCCACTTACTTCTTATAGAATACAAAAAAGTTAAAACATAATGTCTTTAAGAAGCTTGTTAAATTTTAATTCTTATTCAGGAAACTTGTTGCATGTTGACTTTTCTCTTGGTGAAACTTGTACATTGATTTTTCTCCTCGTTAAACCAGTTTTGCTCGTGGAACACAAAATACAAAAATAATTTGCTTAATTCTAAAATAGTTCCAACAGAATGAAAAATAGTTGGTACAGAACACAAAATACTTGATACAAAAATAGAATTCTAACAGCATCCCAAATGCTTCTTATAGAATACAAAAAGTTCAAACATAATCCAAAATAATTCCTACTAAACAGAAATAACTCTTACAAAATACAAACATATTTCGCATAATTCTAAATTAGTTCTAACAGAACTAGAAATAGTTGGTCAGATCACAAAATACTTGTTAAAAACATAGAAATTCTAACGTCACCCCAAATACTTCTTTTAGAATACGAAAAAATTAAAACATAATCAAAAATATTTTCTACAAAACAGATAAAACTCTTACAAAATACAGAAAATACTTAACAAAATTCTAAAGTAGTTTTAACAGAACGAAAAATAGTTAGTGCCGAACACAAAATAATTGCTACAAAACACAAAATTTCTAACAACCCCCGTATTCTTCTTATAAAATACAAAAAAGTTCAAACAAAAACCAAATCATTCCTATAAACACAAAAAACCATTCTTACAAAATACCAAAATATTTTACATAATTCTAAAAGAGTTGTAACAGAATGAAAAATAGTTGGTGTAGAACACAAAACACTTACTACAAAGCACAAAATTCTAACAGCATCGGAAACACTTCCTATAAAATACATAAAACTTCAAACATAACCCAAGGAAACTCCTACAAAACAAAAAGTTATTCTTACAAAATACAAAAATAATTCACACAATTCTAAAAGTGTTCAAACATAATGAAAAATACTTGGTGTAGAATACAAAATACTTGCTACAAAAGACAAAAACTCCAAAAACATCCCAAATACTTGCAATGAAAAACAAAATCTTCCAACATAATCCAAAATCATTCCTTCAAAACAAAAAATATTCTTACAAAATATAAAAAATTATTTACAGAATTCTAAAATAGTCCTAACAGAATGAAAAATAGTTGGTATAGAGCACAATATACTTGCTACAAAGCCCAGAAATTCTAACAACATCCACATACTTCTTATAGAATACAAAAAAGTTAAAACATAATCCAAAATAATTCCTAAAAAAACAGAAATAACTCTTATAAAATGTAAAAATATTTTGCAAAATTCTAAAATAGTCTTAACGGAACGAAAAATAGCTGCTGCAGAACATAAAGTACCTGCTACGAAACACAAAAATTCTAGCAACATTCCACATACTTCTTATGGAATACAAGAAAGTTCAAACATAATCCAAAATAATTCCTACAAATCAAAAATTATTTTTAGAAAATACGAAAACACTTTACACAATTTAAAAACAGTTCTAAAAGAATGAAAAAAAGTTGTTGCAGAACTCAAAATGCTTGCTAAAAAACACATAAATTCTAACAACATCCCAAATGCTTCTTATAAAATAAGAAAAAGGTCGAAAATAATCCAAATAATTCCTACAAAACAGAAGATTAATCTTACAAAATAAAAAAATGGGTATAGCTCAATGTAGGAGTAGATTTTCGAATCAATTAACTTTCTCAGAATTTTCACACAACAGATTTTTTTTAGTTTTTTGGCTAGAATTGTTGTTTTACACCTGCTTTTTATTGTTCTTTGATAATGTTTTCGTGAAACTTAAATTATCATGATACTTTTCTTCGAGAAACTTTTTACATGATGTTTTTTCTTTGTAAAATATAATGCATGTAGATTTTTGTTCGTGAAAGTTGTTGCATGTGAATTGTTTCTCAAGAAAATTAATGTATCTTGATTTATATCTTCAAGAAGCTTGTTACATTTTAATTCTTCTTCAGCAAACTTGTTGCATGTTTCAAACTTCTTGCTACACAACACAACAATTCTAACAACCCCCGTATACTTCTTATAAAATACAAAAAAGTTCAAACAAAAACCAAATAATTCCTATAAAAAAAAAACCCATTCTTACAAAATACAAAAATATTTTACATAATTCTAAAAGAGTTGTAACAGAATGAAAAATAGTTGGTGTAAAGCACAAAGAACTTGCTACAAAACACAAAATTCTAACAGCATCGCAAGTGCTTCCTATAAAATACACAAAACTTCAAACATAACCCAAAGTAATTCCTACAAAACAAAGAATTATTCTTACAAAATACAAAAATAATTTACACAATTCTAAAAGTATTCAAACATAATGAAAAATACTTGGTGTAGAATACAAAATACTTGCTACAAAACACAAAAACATCCCAAATACTTGTAATGAAATACAAAATCTTCCAACATAATCCAAATCATTCCTACAAAACAAAAAATATTCTTACAAAATATGAGAAATTATTTACACAATTCTAAAATAGTCCTAACAGAATGAAAAATAGTTGGTATAAAACGCAATATATTTGCTACAAAGCCCAGAAATTCTAACAACATCCACATACTTCTTATAGAATACAAAAAGTTCAAACATAATCCAAAATAATTCCTAAAAAACAGAAATAACTTATAAAATGCAAAAATCTTTTGCAAAATTCTAAAATAGTTCTAACGGAACGAAAAATAGCTGCTGCAGAACAAAAAATACCTGCTACGAAACACAAAAATTCTAACAACATCCCACATAATTCTTATGGAATACAAGAAAGATCAAACATAATCCAAAATAATTCCTACAAATCAAAAATTATTCTTGGAAAATACGAAAATACTTTACACAATTTAAAAACAGTTCTAAAAGAATGAAAAATAGTTGTTGCAGAATACAAAATACTCGCTAAAAAAACACAGAAATTCTAACAACATCCCAAATACATCTTCTAAAATCAGAAAAAGGTCGAAAATAATCCAAATATTTCCTACAAAACAGAAGATTATTCTTACAAAATAAAAAAATGGGTATAGCTCAATATGGGTGTAGATTTTCGAATCAATTAACTTTCTCAGAATTTTCACACAATAGATTTTTTTGAGTTTTTTGGTTAGAATTGTTGTTTTACACCTCTTTTTTATTGTTCTTTGATAATTTTATTTTCGTGAAACTTAAATTATCATGATACTTTTCTTCGAGAAACTTTTTACATGATGTTTTTTCTTCGTAAAACATTATGAATGTTGATTTTCGTTCGTGAAAGTTGTTGCATGTGAATTGTTTCTCAAGAAAATTAATGTATCTTGATTTATGTCTTCAAGAAGCTTGTTACATTTTAATTCTTCTTCAGCAACTTGTTGCATGTTGATTTTTCTCTTGGTGAAACTTGTACATTGATTTTTCTCCTCGTTAAACCAGTTTCGCTCGTGGAAAACAAAATACAAAAATAATTTGCACAATTCTAAAATAGTTCCAACAGAATGAAAAATAGTTGGTACAGAACACAAAATACTTGCTACAAAAAAAAAGTCCAACAACATCCCAAATGCTTCTTTTAGAATACAAAAATTTCAAACATTATCCAAAATAATTCCTACTAAACAGAAATAACTCTTACAAAATACAAACATATTTTGCATAATTCTAAATTAGTTCTAACAGAACTAGTAATAGTTGGTCAGATCACAAAATAATTGTTAAAAAACATAGAAATTCTAACATCACCCCAAATACTTCTTTTAGAATACGAAAAAATTCAAACATAATCAAAAATAATTCCTACAAAACAGATAAAAATCTTACAAAATACAAAAAATACTTAACAAAATTCTAAAGTAGTTTTAACAGAACGAAAAATAGTTAGTGCCGAACACAAAATACTTGCTACAAAACAAAAAAATTCTAACAACCCCCGTTTACTTCTTATAAAATACAAAAAAGTTCAAACAAAAACCGAATAATTCCCATAAAACCAAAAAACCATTCTTACAAAATACAAAATAATTTACATAATTCTAAAAAAGTTGTAACAGAATTAAAAATAGTTGGTGTAGAGCACAAAACACTTGCTACAAAACACAAAATTCTAACAGCATCGCAAGTGCTTCCTCTATGACACACAAAACTTCAAACATAACCCAAAGTAATTCCTACAAAACAAAAAGTTATTCTTACAAAATACAAAAATAATTTACACCATTCTAAAAGTGTTCAAAGATAATGAAAAATACTTGGTGTAGAATACAAAATACTTGCTACAAAACACAAAAACTCTAAAAACATCCCAAATACTTCTAATGAAATACAAAATCTTCCAACATAATCCAAAATCATTCCTACAAAACAAAAAATATTCTTACAAAATATGAAAAATTATTTACACAATTCTAAAATAGTCCTAACAGAATGAAAAATAGTTGGTATAGAACACATTATACTTGCTACAAAGCCCAGAAATTCTAACAACATTTACATGCTTCTTATAGAATACAAAAAAGTTCAAACATAATCCAAAATAATTCCTAAAAAACAGAAATAACTTATAAAATGCAAAAATATTTTGTAAAAGTCTAAAATAGTTCTAACGGAACGAAAAATAGCTGCTGCAGAACATGAAATACCTGCTATGAAACACAAAAATTCTAACAACATCCCACATACTTCTTATGGAATACAAGAAAGTTCAAACATAATCCAAAATAATTCCTACAAATCAAAAATTATTCTTAAAAATACGAAAATACTTTACACCATTTAAAAACAGTTCTAAAAGAATGAAAAAAAGTTGTTTCAGAACACAAAATACTTGCTAAAAAACACAGAAATTCTAACAACATCCCAAATACTTCTTATAAAATACGAAAAAGGTCGAAAATAATCCAAATAATTCCTACAAAACAGAAGATTATTCTTACAAAATACAAAAATACTTTATACAATTCTAAAATAATTCTAACAAAATGAAAAATAGCTAATACAGAACACAAAATACTTGCTGCAAAACAAAAAGTTTTAACAACACACAAATATTTCTTAAAGAATACGAAAAGTTCATAAATATTCCAAATAATTCCCCAAAACAGATATAACTCTTAAAAAATACAAAAATACGTTGCCTAATTCTAAAATAGTTTTAAAAGAACGAAAAATAGCTAGTGCAGAACATAAAATACTTGCTAAAAAACACAAAATTCTAAAAACACCCCAAATACTTCTTAAAGAATACAAAAAGTTCATATATATTCCAAATAATTCCTAAAAACAGATATGACTCTTACAAAATACAAAAATACGTTGCCTAATTCTAAAATATTTCAAAAAGAACGAAAAATACTTGTTGCAGAACACAAAATACTTGCTACAAAACACAAAATTTCTAGCAATCACCCAAATACTTTTCATAGAAGACAAAAAACTTCAAACACAACTCAAACCAATGAAATTTTTGTATGCCCTACAAAACAAAAAGTTATTGAGTGTCACTCAATTTTTAGTTCTTAAAATGGCTCTTGGGAGTACAAAAAGTTCAAACAAACACCATTAATTCCTTCAAAATATAAAATTATTCTTACAAAATGAAAAAATAGTTCTAACAGAATGAAAAATAGTTAGTGTAGAACACAAAATACTTGCTACAAAACACAAAATTCTAACAAAACCCCAAATGCGAAAACAGAATACTTCTTACAGAATACGAAAATTTCATAAATAATCCAAATAATTCCTACAAAACAGAAATAACTCTTACAAAATAAAAAAATACGTTACACAATTCTAAAATAGTTCTAACAGAATGAAACATACTTGCTGGAAAACACAAAATACGTGCTACAAAAACAAGGATTCTAGCAATACCCCAAACACTTCTTATTTAATACAAAAAAGCTCATGCACAACCCAAAATAATTTCTAAAAAAAAAAATCAGTGAGTGTCACTCAACTTTTAGCCCTTTAAAGGGATTTTGGGTAATTTTGTTCAATAGTCAAGGTTGGATTCACTTAAACCTTTGCCGCTTCTTCAGTCTCTTTTTTATAGAAGGAGCAAAAGTTTAGGTCTTCGGATATCTTATACATTTTTCCTTATCAGGGTCATGAACTGAATACGGGTTTTTCTCACAATGGTAGTTTTCCAAGTTGAATTATGGAATGTCTTTATCACATTCTTCTATTAAGAGACTATCCGACGAAACATTTCCCTTACCATTAACATCTTGCACACCAAAAACTGCAGATTTCACAAAATTAATCTTGTAGTTTTGTATTTCATAGCCATTTTCGTTGCATTTTCTTATGATTTTATCGTAAAGCCATTTCAGCTTATAAAATTTAATTTTGTACATCATCTTTTTTATTATACTTGAACATATCGTATTTGAGATTCCATTTATAGCTATAAATTTCGCGAAATTATTCATCTAATAATTGGAATGTCGCTTAAAAAATGACGCCACACAAGGAGTGTTTCAATGTGATATATTCTGAGTCAATCACACCGAACATTATGATAAATATTGATCAAACTAATCAATTTTGACACACTGAACTCATTTTCAATACTGAAGCACATGAATCGTAAGATCTATCAAGCCATTTGTCGTTGACCTTCAAAACTTGTTACTGTTAGATTATAAGGGTCCCATCAGAACCCAAAAAAATCATGCTATATTACGTTATGACAACATGTTAATATTTGGTCATCTAACCTAACCCCAGATACCTGCAGCCAACATTCACCTGCCTTCTGGATTTTTTCAAAGTCAGAGACACATGAGTGTGAATTAAAACACAATAGATGGTAGCATAATTGGATAGATAGGGTTACATTAAGTTAACTACATTTAAGTTAGGTTCAATGAAGCTCAGACTCAGAAAATATCGGATTGAAACATTCCTGGTGTGGTTTCATTTTTGAAGTGGCATTCCTATTTTTAGATGAAAAATGTCGTGAAGTTTATAGCTATAAATGGAATCTCGAGTACAATATGTTTAAGCATAATAAAAAACGTAGGTGTATAACATTAATTTTTATTAACCGAAATAGCTATTACGATAAAATCATAAGACCATGTAATGAAAATGGTAATGAAATAAAAAAAAAGGCACTATTCGTGAAATGTTCAGTTTTTTCAGTGTGCAAGTGGTTTATGTTAAGGGAAATGTTCCGTCGGATAAGGTCTTAATGGCAGATTGTAATAAAAACATTCTATTATTCAACTTGGATGACTTCGATTGTGAGGAATACATGCATTCAGTCCATGACCCTGAAGATGAAGTTCGATATTTTGCTCAATGGGTAGCTGAGAAGATACCTGTAAGGAAAAATGTAATAGATATCCGAAAATTTAAACTTTTGCTCCTTCTATCAAAAAGACTGAAAAAACCGGTAAAGGCTTAAGTTAATCTAACCTTGACTCTTGAACAAAATTACCCATGAGCCCTTTTAAGAGCTAAAATTGAGTGACACTCACTAATTTTTTGTTTTGTAGGAATAATTTTGGGTTGTGTTTGCACTTTTTGTATTCTATAAGAAGTATTTGAGGTATTGCTAGATTTTTTTCGTTTTGTAGCAAGTATTTTGTATTTTGCACCAAGTATTTTTCCTTTTGTATGGAACTATTTTAGAATTGTGCAACGTATTTTGGTATTTTTTAAGTTATTTCTGTCTTGTAGGAATTATTTGGATTATGTTTAAACTTTTTTGTATTCCTAAGAGCCCATTTTAGAGATAAAAATGTGAACTAGAACTCTTAAGAACTGAACTAGAACTTTCAATTTCCCATCAAATGAGCTTTCTCTGAATTTTATAAGAGTGTTTCTTCCATAAGAACTATGTATGGCCCCGGGGCATAACTTCAGGACCTACCCCCGGGCCCGGGCCCTTTTCTTTTCGACACCAAATTTCTTATTATATGATCTTTGAACTCTTTTTAACAAAATAGCTATCTCAAAATTTTTATTGAAAAAAGGCATGGGGGATCTGGTTACCCTCCGGTCTCTTTTGACTCTTTAAAAGTGAACGATACCTTTCAACTTATTATAAATGAGCTTTATACGAACATCCCTTCCAGAAGAACCATAATTGCTTCCAGAGCATTAATTACAATGCCTGCCCCTGGAACCTGGGGGGTTGCTCCGACACAGGAGATTTTCTGATCTGACCTTTGAACAATTTTTAACAAAATGGCGATCTCAAAATTTTTATCGAACGGGTTTGAGGAAAAAAGGGTATGTATGGGGGGGGCCAGTTGCCCTCAAACATCTTTTAACTCTTAAATAGTGAACTAGAACTTTCAATTTCTAATCAAATGAGCCCTCTCTGAAGTTTATACGAGCATCCCTTTCATAAGAACTTTATACGCCCTCAGGAAAACACTTACAACGCTTACCGCGCGTGCCTTGGGGGGTTGTGTCGACACTGCTTTTTTTTCTATCTAATTTTTGAATTATTTTTAAAAAAAGGCTATTTCAAAATTTTTAGCGGATGGGCTTGGGGAAAAAAGAACGTTAAGAGGGGGCTAGTTACCCTCTGATCTCTTGACTCTTAAAAAGTGAACTAGAACTTTCAATTTCCAATCAAATTAGTCCTCAATGAAGTTTAAACGAGCACCTCTTTCATAAGAACCACACATACCCTCAGGACATAACGCCTACCCCCGGGCCCTGGGGGTTGTGTCGACACCTGAGGCCTTGTTATATGACTTTTGAACTTTTTTTTAACAAGATGGCTATCTCAAATTTTTTTAGCGGATGCATTTGAGAAACAAGAGGAGTCGTTTGTGGGGGGGGGGGGGCTAGTTGCACTCCGATCTCTTTTGACTCTCAAAACGGAACTAAAACTATCAATTGCCAACCAAATTAGCCCTTTCTGAAGTTTTTACGAGCATCCCTTCTATAAGAACCATATATTCCCCCAGGGCATAACTTACAACACCTGCCCTCTGGCCCTGGTGGGTTGTGTCGACCACGGATTTGACGAGCATCCCTTCCATAAGAACCATATATTCCCCCAGGGAATAACTTACAACACCTGCCCTCTGGCCCTGGTGGGTTGTGTCGACCACGGATTTGACGAGCATCCCTTCCATAAGAACCATATATTCCCCCAGGGCATAACTTATAACACCTGCCCTCGGGCCCTGGTGGGTTGTTTCGACCGCGGAGTTTTCGTTATATGAGCTTTGAACTTTTTAAAAAAAAATGGCGCTCTCAAAGTTTTTATCGGATGGGTTTGAGAAAAAAAGAGCGTGGAGGGGGTGGGTTAGTTGGCCTCCGATCTGTTTTAACTCTTAAAAATTGAACTAGAACTTTCAATTTCCAATCAAATGAGCCCTCTCTGGAGCTTATACGAGCATCCCTTCCATAAGAACCACAAATGCCCTCCGATTATAACTTACAACACCTGACCCCGGGCCCTGGGGGTCGTCTCGTTACCGGTTTTTTTATATGATCTTTAAACTATTTACAAAAATGGCTATCTCAAAATTTTTATCGGATATATTTGGGAAAAAAGGCATTGGGGAGGGGGTGGGCTGGTTACCATCCAATCTCTTTTGACCCTTCAAAGTGAACTAGACCTTTCAATTTCAAATCAAATGAGCCTTCTCGGAAGTTTATACGAGCATTCCGTCCATAAGAACCATATATGCCCCCAGGTCATAACTTGCAATGCCTGCCCCCAGGCCCTGGGGGGTTGTGTCGACACTGGAGTTTTTGTTATATGTTCTTTGAACTATTTTTAACAAAATGGCCATCGCGAAGTTTTTATCGTATGCATTTGGGAAAAGAAGGGCGTGGGGGGGGTTCACTTTTGACTCTTGAAAAGGGCACTATAACCCTCGATTCCCAATCAAATGATTCCCCTTCAAAGCTTAAGTGACGACCCGTTCCATATGAAGTGCCTCGGAGGAAAACAAAATAAAACATTGGAGCCCTATGGCCTTTACAATAGGCAACGTTGCCTCTGAAAAACCACAATTCTACCCAAAAGAAGGCCAAAAAGCTATTGCGTGAAAATTTTGAGATGGTTAACTGATTCGAAAATCTATACCCATTTTGAGGCAGTAACGCCGTAAGCTGGCACATTCATTTGTAAAGGTGTAGGTAGTCCTATAAAATTAGGGTTAACATATACATTTGTTTTAGCCAAAATCTCTGTCCCCTAGCAAAGCTGTGTTTCCAGGCAATTTGTGGTGTAAGACAACAATTCTAGCCAAAAAAGCTGAAAAAAGCTATTGCGTGAAAATTCTGAGATAGTTAATTGATTCGAAAATATATACCCATATTTAGCTTCGAATTTCAGAGGCAGTAATTCCGTACGGTAGATATTCGTTTTTAAAGGTACAGGTAGTCCTATAAAATAAGCTTTAACATAGTCATTTATTTTAGCCAAAAAGACTGTCCCCCGGCAAAGCAGCGTTTTCAGTCATTTTGTGGTAAAAAACAACAATTCTAACCAAAAGAAGGGCAAAAAGTTATTGCGTGAAAATTCTGAGATAGTTAATTGATTCGAAAATCTATACCCATATTGAGCCTCAAGTTTCAGAGGCAGTAATGCCGTACGGTAGCGCATTCGTTTCTAAAGGTGCAGGTAGTCATATGAAATAACGATTAACATAGACATTTAGATCAGCTAAAAAGTCTGTCCCTCAGTAAAGCGGTGTTTTCAGTCATTTCATTGGTGCAAAACAGCAATTCTGGCCAAAAGGAATCCTTTTTTTTATTTTTGCTTATAAGAGCTTTGTAAAACGTGAACTAAAGCGTAAATAGCACCTTACCTCTATTAACAACCCCCCACTCTTTAATTGCTGGCTAGGGTGTGGGCCAGTCACATATTGCCATGGTGGGGTAAATATTCATAGTCTTGGCCCAAAGAAACGTGGAATTTTCATTAATCTCTAGCTATCTCCTTGCATGGTAAACGGGCCCCCATGTAGATATGATAATGATAGTATTTCTCGCAACTCTTTTCTTACCCTGTCTGGGTTCCAGAAAACATGCTCTGCACAGATTTAGAAAATAGCTTACTTGTAATCTTCCAAAAAAGTGCACAAAAACACATATAAAAATCCCCGCACGGGTTATCAATGTCCATTCTCATTACAGACTAAAACATAATATTTGGACTCTTAAAGAATCTTCGCACTTGGGGTGTGGCTAAGTGCAACACGGGCTAATCAAATGTATCAGGTCCCTCAACATATTTTCAGAATCAATGACTTGAATTTTAGCAAGCCCATTTGATGACTCATACTGAATTATAATCCAGTCAATTTATTTTTTCTTGCAAAATGGTTGCCTTGACGACGAGAGTTAACTTACGATTGAAAATTATCTTTTAGGCAAATCTAATTACAGAAAAGAAAAAGGGTCATTTGTCTGAAAAGAAAAGAAACAAGGGGTTGAGCCCCGACACCTCTACCCGTAAGATAAATGACCACCCATGCGCCACGCTGGTCCACCCTTAAAAACATGACACTGAACTTCAACTTTACAAAATCTATTTGTCTTCTGTTTTCCACCAGTGCCTTTTTCCACCGCTTGGTTCTCCATCTGTTGTCATCCACACGTCTCTACTGTAGAACCACCATGGCCTGTGTCGTATGGCATCCCCATTAGCTTTTGAAAATTGAAGTCCCCAAGATTCGCAGAAAATAATCGTTCTCACCACAATCAAAAATACAACTTTTCTAACTCTCACGAATTTACGTTTGAGAGGAGAAGAGAATCAGATTCTGGCACATTCGATGATTCCAACCATCATGAAAAATTTGCTGCACTAGCCTCGTAATTTCCATAGGTAGAAACGAAACAACTTCTCAGTTAAAATGTAAATTGCCCCTTTGCATAATTTGAAATAATCCAAGGCATAAATGCACAGACCAGTGAAAACAAAAGGAGTACAGGGAAATCAGGTAGGAATCTTAATGAAATATTCATAAATTTCTTTTGGGTCCCCTCCCATAGGATAGTCGAGTAAAGAACATTATTTGCTGCTAACTGAAGATGAAACTTGAATATGTGACTCAAGGAATTAGGTTTGCAGGAAATTACCGTCGTTTCCCTTGAAGAGTAAAAACTATAGATAGAGTTACTGGACAATTGTTTGGGTGAAATATGAAGTGACTGGGAGAGAGTATCTTCCAAGGAATCCAGGTCAGAGAGGCAAAATATAGGTAACAGGGTCACAACTGGCCAACCAGTTGTCCGTTGAATGAATCGTCCATCATTCAAAACTCCCCAAATTGGCTCCTCCAACGGAAAATTGACCAAATCTTCCTTAGAGTTGATTAATTAAAAAAAACAAGTTTTTTTTAACTGAAAGTAAGGAGCGACATTAAAACTTAAAACAAACAGAAATTATTCCGTATATGAAAGGGGCTTTCCCCTCCTCAACACCTCGCTCTTTACGCTAAAGTTTGACTCTGTCTCACAACTTTATTTTTTAAAACAATAAAAACTTTAGCATAAAGAGCGAGGTGTTGAGGAGGGGAAAGCCCCTTTCATATACGGAATAATTTCTGTTCGTTTTAAGTTTTGATGTCGCTCCTTACTTCTCAGTTAAAAAAACTTGTTTTTTTTAGTTAATTTCTGAACGTTTTTGCATTAATGCAGCTTTGATTTTGGCTCACCGTACATGAATAATTAAAACGAAATTCGCATATTAATTTTCCTTTTTTTTGGCTAATTGGCTTTCCCAAAATTTTGTTCTGACGTAACTTACGAATTAACTTACGTAACGAATTTCTATATTCGTATGTTTTTATTACGTATATTAGGGAGTTCGTTCCCTAGTCAATACCTCGCTCTTTACGCTAAGGTTTGAATTTTGTCCGAACCACAAACCCCTGAATCACAAAGGCCGGTTAATTAGAATAGATGGCTCTTTTGAAAGTACTAAAAAAAACTGTGGCGTAAAGAGCGAGGTATTGACTAGAGGGTGGACCCCCTCATATACGTAATAATTTCTGTTCGTTTTAAGTTTTAATTTTGCTTCTTACTTTCAGTTGAAAAAAACTTTTTTTTATATTTAATTTCTGATCGTTTTTTAAATAATGCTGGAAAATCTGGCACCCCCTTCATAGAAATGTCCCTTCCCCCATGGAAATATCCTCCATGGAAAGATCCTCCCACGTATTCTCTACTCTAAACCCGACCCCCCCACTACAAAAAAAATCCTCCTGAAAACGCCTGTGTACTTGCCATTAACCAACACTATATGTAAACAATGGGCAAAGCTTATAACTTGCAGCCCTTCCCCCGGGAACAGTGGGGGATTAAGTCATCCTCAAAGACATATTAATTAGATTTTCGACTATGCTGAACAAAATGGCTATCTCAAAGTTTCGATCGGGTGACTTTGGGAAAAAAAATGAGAGTGGGAGGGGGCAAAGTTGCCCTCCAATTTTTTTGGTCACTTAAAAGGGGCACTAGAACTTTTAACTTCCGTTCGAATGAGCCCTCTTACAATATTCTAGGAACACTGGGTCAATACGATTACCCCTGGGAAAAATAAAAAAAAAAATAAACACGCATTAGTGATCTTTCTTCTGGCAAAAAAATAAAAAACTCCACATTTTTGTAGATAGGAGCTTGAAACCTCTACAGTAGGGTTCTCTGATACGATGAATATGATGGTGTGATTTCCATTAAGGTTCTATAACTTTTGGGGGGTCTTTTTCCCTTTTTTCGAAAATAAGCCAAATTTTCTCAGGCGCGTAACTTTTGGTGGGTAAGATCAAACTTGATGAAACTTATATATTTGAAATCACAATTAAAATTTGATTCTTTTGATGTATCTGTTGGTATCAAAATTCCGTTTTTTAGACTTTCGGTTACCATCGAGCGGGGTCGCTCCTTACTTACAGTTCGTTACCACGAACTATTTGATAGGACTAATCTCCAATTCCTTCCCAATTTTTTTCCTATTCAACCCGACAAACAACATCTCCCAGCTTTCCCCCAACCCGTTGTAGGTCGTTCACTCTATTTTGTGATAATCTTGTTTATTCCCCATGGGTCTTGGACTTCTTCGTCCGCCCTGAAATTCATTTCATTTATGTAAGCTAGGCACAGCCCATCTAATTTTTATTTCTTGCCACTGCAGGCTGAATCTCTAAATTTTGTCTGTTTTTGCATTTATGTTTTTCTTTTTCACTTTTCTCAACTTTTTCCATCTAACAAAATAAATCATCATTAAATTTGAATTGGACTTCAATGTCCACTACCTTTGACTGCATTTCTTCATTGTAGCTCCGTTTAATATTTCTTTTTTCTTTTTTAGTTTTCTTTTCGTTTGTAGTAGTATTAAATAAATCGTCGCTAAATGAAAATTGAATTCTTAAATTTAAGCTTCGTTTTGTATCTTTTTTCTCTCTTTTTGTTTTCTTTACTTTTACTGCAGAAATCAACAATTGGTCATTAAATAGGAATTGAATTCTGACATTTGATTTTACATATTGTACTAAAGTTTCTCAAAACTTACGAGGAAAAGCGCTTACAATAAATTTTGTTTGCTTTTTTCTGGTAAAATTAGTAGGCTACTACATTTTGGCATATATTTGTTGGCGTCTCATATTCGTTAATTGCGTTTTGAAGTTTTCGACTTTCTGAAAACTTTCCCAAAAGATCATTTTCGCGCGTTTTATTTTCAATATTACGTAGCTCAGCCACATTCGCATCCCAATTCTCCAATTACTAACATTTTAAATAGTGCATCAAGCATTTCTTTTTTTTACAGGGTGGCTCAGCTTCCCATTTTGTTTTTCGTGCCGGTCCACCTTCTCCCCTTGTCAATGTTGAATTTGTTTCCGTTTTAGTGTAGTTTTGTAATTTTCCCGCTGTTAAAGAAGTCGCTTTTAAGGATAGGAGATTTCCAATATCCCCAAAGTCTCCACCTACTAAAACATCCACTGCTAGAGTTGGTAATAAGCCTACTTTTATTGTTTTTCTTTGGACTGTACCGTCGTTCTTTGCAATTTCTATTCTAACCTTAGCAGACAGGTATGGGTACTTATCTCCATTATAAAATAATATTGTAATCTTATTTTTATGTTCTATCTCCGTTTTATTAATTAGCTCAGTTCACACATAAGTTTGGACACTGCAAGAATCAATTGCCATATCAACTAATTCCCCGTTGAATTGTCCGTATATTATATGCAACTCTGAAAATGCGCAATTTTTTTTCTTATTATGGGTCGTATCATGGCCCAGGCTGTCGTTTTATTAGGTTGTCGGTCATATTTACTGGGGCAGTTTCTTGACAAATGTCCCGTAGGACCACAGTTATAGAAAGTCAACTCCCCCTTGTCCTGTGTTATAGTGCTTCCTTTTGTTATATTCTCTATATTGAAATATGTCTGTGTCCTCAACTTCCTCTCTTATTTCGGCCCACCTATTGGCAATTTCCGACATTTTTCCCCTTGTTTTGGGTTGTTTTCTTTCAAATGTATTTCCAATTCTCTGTACGTATTTTCTAAAAATTGTTCCATTACTGTTTTATCTATCACTTCTGTCAATTTTTCCTTTATCTCCTCTGGGTCTTCTAACATTCTATAGTTTTCTAACTCTAGCCATTTTAAACACATATCTTTCAATTTTCTACCCGTATTCCTTGTAAGTTTCGTTGTCTCGTTTCCTTTCGCTTCTAAACGTTCTTTAGAAGTTCTCGGGAGATAGTTGAAATTTTTAAAAAATGGCTTCTCTTAACGATTCAAAATCTTTTAAGTAGTGCATCAGTAATGTTTTATATGCAATTTGTGCTTTGTGATTAAGGAAGGGCTGCATTAATGTCACCCAATTTTCTCGCAGCCATCCGTTTAATTCCGCGGTTTTTTCAAAGTTGTAGAGGTAAAAATGTACATCTTCATTCTCTTTCATTAGTTGTACGTTTACTAAATGCATTAAATTTACTGTGGAAGATCCTTGAGGCTCTTGAGGTTTTCCTTCTGCAATTATTTGCATTAGTTCTCTTCTATCCTCTCTATCTGCCTCTTCCTTTCATTCTCTGGCTATTCTATCAGCCTCTTCCTTTCGTTCTCTGCCTATTCTATCAGCCCCTTTCTTTCGTTCTCTGGCTATTCTATCAAACTCCTCATTTTTTTCTCTGGCTATTCTGATATTCTCCCTTTCTTCTCTATTTTCCTTCTCTTTTCGTTCTCTGGATATTCTATCAGCCTCCTTCTTTTCTCTGGTTATTTTATCTCTCTCCTCTCTAACTTTTTTCTCTCTCTTTCTTTCTTTTCTATCTTCTTCCATTAATTTTAATATGTGTTGCGTTATATCTGCATAACTAATTTTTTGCGAGCCCCTGATGGAAATTGAGCTTCTACTATTCCGGCCACTCAGCGTACTCGGATTCTCTCTGTCGTTACATCCTTTTAATTCGTTTTCTGAATCTGTTCGTTCTATAATTGTATTTTCTATTAACCGCAACTCCTCTATATTTTGCACAACGTATGTAGGGTGAGTTAGTTTCGTGTTACTCGAATTTCCATAGAATGATTTGTCCTCGTGTATTATCGCCACTGTTTGTATTTCATGTTCTCTGATATTACCAGGTGTTCGCCTTCCCTATTGTATTCTTTCTAGATCCTTATTTGTTTCTTTTTATCTGGGCTTCTCTATCTGGGAATAATTTCTTTTGAATCTGCCGTACATTCTTTTCTCCTTCTACCATTTTTACCTGAGATCGTCCTATTAATGATCGTGTTTTGAAGTTTCCCCCTTCATATGTGTTAGAATAGTTTGTTTTACCCCCTGAGTGAAATATAGCTCCATCTGATGGTGTTTTTCTTAGGGTATTTCCAGTGGAAGTCGCATACAATTGTGAATCTGAATACGATTTTTGGTTTACCGCGGTAGTTTTTTTTGAATTCATATCTAATTCAATTAACTCTCGTCCCTTTTCTGGCTTTATGTGAATTTTCCGTTTTTCCGCTATTATTTCAAGGTTCAGTTAACGTCAATTATTACCTCGATCTAACTGAAAATCCTTTTTCCAATGTCCCTTTTGATCTTTTCGTTGACATTTTTGCGTCTCAATTTGCCGATTTTCACAAGCTAATTAGTCGCGTGATATATTGATTCATAAATTTTATTAGCCCATTTAGACCTTTGTAATATTAAAATTGATTCCTTATTAATTTTTTCTCTCCGCGATTTTTTACATATATAATCACATTCGGCTACTCTGTAGACTAAATTATATAGTCTCTTCAAAAACGCGGAATTCTTTTACTATCATTTTTAACGATAGGACCTTTGTTGCTGTCACCACTGTTCTAGTGGTAAGCCATGACTGCCACCAAATATTGGTGCAAAATCGGCGCTACACCACTTACTGGAGTAAAGGGGGGCTTAATGGCGCCAAATATTCTTATGGACTACCTGCGCTTACCACTACGGTTTTATCTGTTAGCCTGATACCAAATTTACATTTTACCGTGCTCCAGGGTATGATAACGGGATCGAACTGTCTAATGGCCAAACTATAGGCCAAGGGTGCATCGAACACGGGTCACCACTTAAATCTCTAGCTATCTCCTTGGAGTGTAAACGACCCCCCGGTAGATATGATAATGACGGCATTTCCAGCAACAGTTTTCTACCCTGTTTGGGTTCCTGAAAAATGGTGTACACAGCTTTAGAAAATAGCGTACTTGTAATCTTCCAAAAAAGTGCTCAAAAACACATATATAAATCCCCACACGGGGTCTCAACGTCGACTTTCAATACAGACTAAAAAATAATATTTGGACACTTAAAGAATCTTGGCACTTGGGCTGTGGCTCAGTTTGGCGCAGGCCAATCAAATGTATCAGGTCCCTCAATTGAATTTGCCCTACACATATTTTCAGAATCAATGACTTGAATTTTAGATAGCCCATGTGATGGCTCATACTGAATTATAATCCAGTCGCTCTATTTTCTTTTGCGAAATGGTTGCTTTGACGACGTGATTTTACTTACGATTGAAATTATCTTGTTGGCAAATGTAATTAGAGGAAATAAAATAGGCCATTTATCTGAAAACAAAATAAACAAGGGGTGGAACCCCAACATTTAGAATAAAACTTCGATTGGTAATCATTTACATAAATGAATATCTAACGCCGACGGTACGTTTTACCTGCTGTCCAATGTCCTGTTATAAAATCAATAACATCGTTGTGCTTATATACTCTGATGCAGAAATCATATAATTGAGTCAGTAAACGGAAGAGGGGGTTCTTATTGTGGGGAATTTCTTATCATGCAGAAAGTATTACTTGAAACTGAATATTGCAAATTGATTTTTGGTCCACTCGGTTAAGGCATGGTTCCATTGGATGGAAATTATCTTTCGAGTCCTAATGGGGACATAAAGACATAAATCATTATAATATAATGATCCTCTGAGAAAAAAAACGTATTGAAAGAGAATAAAAGCTCAAAAAGTATTATGTAACACCCAACGCGTTTGCCGTTCTTAGTTAAAAGCGGGGATCCCTCACGGTCTCGAATGAGACAGGTCACGTTAGAATGTGTCATTCATAAACATGCCCCATTACGTAATAACTTGAGAAAAAATAACCTTGAAAGAAAAAACGCCTTGAAAAAAAACATCTTGAACTACTCGAAGAAAAAAAACAATGTCATGAAGGAAAATTAAATCACAAAAAGTACTATGTGACCCCCTACGTGTACTCCACCATTACGTAACACCTACGAATATGCACTCATTACGTAACACCCACGTGTTAACTGGCATTATGTAACACCCACGTTTTTACCGTGCTCAGTTACAAGCGGGGGTCCCCCACGGGGTCTGAAAAAACGGGTCATGTTAGAAAGTGTCATCCGTAAACATTTTCTGTTACGTAGGAACTACAAAAATGTTAAAAAAAAGTCTTGGAAATTTTTTTTTAATAAAATTCCTCTGCTTGACTTGTGGACTCTAACATGTTCTATTAGGTAGCATTTGCTTAACTAAACATTCCATATGACGTAACATTCGCATATCTTAGAAAACATTCTCTATTAAATAGCATCCAAAGTAAACATTCCCTAACACCTGTTGGCTCCAGTAGAAACAAGGACCACATGTATTATAAATACAGACCCTATCTGACAGTTTAAAGTGCCTATGGGGATACAACTAACAAGAAAGTAGCAACATTAATTATAAATGCCATTTTGAAATCGGGGGTGAAGAGTAAAGCGAAACCATTTGAAAGCATTTGTGTAAGAGTTCATAACTCCGTTATTTTCACTTGCCAAAAAATCATTTGTTCTTAAAAGCACCCTAAGACACCATCTTACTTTGTTTAGAACCTAAATACCTTCCTTAGACCATTAAAAATAAAACGAACAAGATAGTTTTTAAGCATCATATTGTACATATTAATGACGTTTATCAAGAAAAATAACAAATATAAGGAGTTTAAATAAGGAGTTTTGATTATATAGTAGAGCAATGGCTCCTTTGAATGACACCGCTATTTAAAAAAAAGTCTGGAAAGTGATCTACCTATCTTTAAAAACACTTAGTCAGCAGTAATAAACATAAGAAAAAGAATTAAAGTAATGTAAACCATGGCGAACAGCCATGAAGTAAATTTTGAATAATTGGCACTGGAAATCCAACTTTATCCCGAGCATAAGACTTTGTCGCTCTCTGGCATACTCTCTATATAGAAATAGCTCTGGGAAAACAACCTAAAGGATACTAAAGCATACAAACAAAACTGGTCGGATAATTGACGAAACAAATTCTGGAATGTTCCCGATGATTTTTAAGCTAAAATATATTATCTGAAATGATCCACCCAGATATCTTTATATATGTATTATAATCACTATTGCTGTAAAGCATAACGGTTCTTCCGACTGGTTATGGGGGGGAGGAATGCATTGTCAAAAAAACAGTCATGACGTTGGAAAGAAATATAAAATCATAAATTTAATGGTACTACGCATGTTTTAATATCGCTCAGGAAATTTCAGACTAAACTATTCGCAGCTTGGGAAGAATTTGTTTAGAAATTTTTTTTTAAATGTATTCCGAATACTTTTTGGCATTTTCATCTAAATATCTCACAGCCTTATAATGTTGAAACGATGTACATTTTCGGCCTACTTTCCTTTATATTTGTTGAATACCATTCACTTTGCACACCAGGCTAGATAGACCGAAAAAATTAAAATCATGGGGGGATTCAGTCCAGGATCCAACGGCACTGCCACTCTTCACAAAGGCCAAAGCCAATTTTGATGGGATCTCTCCATTGATAAATGATGAATCGCTATATCTACGAGAAACGGCGGCAATGTGACGTTGATTGGTGATTGTATGGAGGACAAGAAGTTTAATGTTGTTGCCATTGGCTCTTAGCTTTTCCACAGCCAATGCAACAGAGCTCATAACCTGTTGTTTTCGGACATGGAGAATTGCCGATGTGATAATGACATTTGCATCGGGTGCTGCAGGAAGTGTTTTTCTCAAAATGAAATTCGATGGTGCCATCTGTAACTTTATGTCAATCTTGACATTGGGGGGTAGCCATTGGGATATATTGAATATATCATGATTTAATTTTCCAACTAGATGATACTCCTGGGTCACTGCAGTGGTCAACTCACCGTCAGTATCAACACCTGATCGATATTCATAGCCCAATGATTGTCCTCTCTACTCTTTGTATGCCTTGTGCGTCATCATCATAAATTGTATTTAGCTTGCATAGTTTGATAAATTATTGCTAATGCTCACCAATGTTCCATTAATAAATACATTAATTTGTTTGAATAGGTTGTGTAGAATACAGTTTTCATAGGAGAGATCATCACCGGCGTTTGGAGTTGTATTATCTGACTTTTTCTTCACCACAATATTTAAATCAATAAATGTTGACGACAAATCAATGAAATAGTCTTCATTGGAAAATATGTGAAAGTGTATATTCTCCGAGAGGGGTTGTTGAGGATGAAATTGTTCATAGTAGCCATACTTGACACTGACATCAACATTTTCAGCATTGAATAAATTCAATGAGGAACTGATTGATGGATATGATTCCTTGTGGGGGAGATAAGTCATCTTAAGAGAAGAAATCCTTCTTTGATCTAACAATCTTTTTCTTTTTCTTCTTATTGGCCTTCGTTGTTTTATTTCTCAAAGTCCTTGTTGATGTCCTTTGCTTACTGCCTGGGTAGAGACTGATGAGTGAATGACGCGAACGCATCCTTTTCAATCCCTCCCCATTTTGTCGAGATTTTAATTGTTCACCAACGGCTCTTGCTGAAGATCTAATATTTTCCTTAACACTCTCCTTGAAATTCTTGCCCGACCCCCAGTCCTGTAGTGTGGAGGCAGCAAAATTTGATGCAGCAGGTACAAGATATTTTCTGGCAAGGGGTAGTGCAGAACAAAATAGCCTAGCAAACCAACTACCAAGACCATAGCCAGACATTGTAGTACGACCCTTGTAGTAGTCCAATCCATTGCCTATTTGACGTGGACTCAAAGCACCAACATAACAATCAATATCGGGGCAGACAAATGGAATTCTTCTATTGTTCATTTTAGGTGATTGTGCCGTCGTCGTTGACAATGGGTCGAAAATGACATGTAATCACTGCTAAGCCTTTTGTTATTGCTAGAGGATCACCCAATTCACTTCTTAGTGTTAACTGGCAGAGTTCCAAATATGAAGTGTTTACAGGAACATACTGAAGATGCTTTATATTATAGTGATGAACAAGTTCATAAGTTGTTTTTCGTTCAAGAACACGTAGGAGGGGGACATTTGAATTACCGACTCTCGACGTTTCCACAAAGGATGCATAGAGAAATATGCAAGAGTCCGAGGCAAAACCGGGTGGATAATCAGCAAAAATAACTTGATCCATCCCGTAAACGGTGCCAGCATATTTCCCATGGATCATATTCCGTTTAAAGCCAAGAACATCTCTTAGATTATCATTGAGAATAATTGTTTCAGTGTCAACAGGTGAGCTAATTTAAATCCTATCATGTTCCAATGAATAATTAAAATAGAATGTACCATTCCTACGATATGAGATTTTTCTATTGATTGTACGACACAAATCCCCTATATTATCATATTCAATATATTTCAATCTGACATGTGGATAGTCACTAGATTTAAGTGCTTCAACCCATTCATAGTCAACATAGCCCAACCCATTCATAGTCCAATCGAATGGTATAACTTTTATATCATACACACGATCCTTTCTCGGGATGTCATAGGCATTTTTGAGAATACAGTCGACAAGAGCCACTTCATATGCACCGTCAAATTTAATGGCGGGGGAGAGTTTTGTCCAAAAATCACTTGTCGTATTCAAGTCATTGTAGAGAGGATCGGAAACGTTGGACATGAAAGTTACATAGAAATCATGGGGCATTGTCAATATCTTCAACACCGATCCAAGAATCAAAATCAGAGTTGTATCCTAGCCACCGAACAAGTAACTGTTTCTTACCCCTGCGAGTACGTGTCTTTAATATCTTTTCAATTTGATAGATTTCACTAGCATTTTTAACTTTTTGCAGTTCATAGTCATAAAAGCCGCCGAGAATCTCTTCATCTTTGGTATCACGCAGGCGATAAGTTATGGGCTTAGTGTCTAGGATTTTTGCCACTTTAAAAAGTTAAGTGGACCACAAGTAACTCCCCTTTTCAAAAACATTAGTTGTTCTATTAATTTGAACAATATCACCAACATTGAATTTATTTTTCTTCTTCTTGACATTTGATTCATTGGAATATTGTCTAAGAAAGATGTCAATTGTATCATGATCAGAATGATGAACTTCCGTTGGTGTAGAGTTGGACAATGATCGATGAGGTCGTTGATTATAAATCAACATGATTTTATCTAGATCATGAATAAAAGTCGATGTATTTTTCAATGTACAATATCTTGAAATTAAAAGTCGAATAGTTCTTATCAATCGTTCGGCCAATGCAGCCTTTATAGGACTGTGACTATGATAGAGCAGTGTACTATATTTCTCTAGTACTTTTGCAACATGAGGATTAACAAATTCACTACCGCGATCCGTTTGAATTTTTTTATATGAATCCTGTTCGAGAATACTTTCAATGGCCTGAGCAACTTCAACACCTCTCTTTGATCGCAATGGAATTGCATATGCATAGCGACTAAAAACACTGATTGCAAGTAGAATGTACTTGTACGGTGTATTGTGACGTCTTTGAAGCTCATCTAGAGTCAAGAGATCTGCTTGCATTATATGCAATGGGTAAAAGGCTTTAGTTTTTCGATATTGATTGGCACGAAGTCTATGATTTCTATGCAGAGTGTAACTTGATTCATTTTGTAGATAGTCTCGTACACTTTTAGTGCGAACACCAGTGACTTTGGAAAGAGTGGTGGGGGAACTTAAACTCCCCGCCTCACCAATATTTTCATAAACACCTTTCAGAACTTCAACCATTTTGAACGTAAACACGTTGTGTAATGTCCGCTACCCTTTTGTATACTGGCTGTTGGTGGTGGTGGTGGTGACATTGACTTGATACGTCTTCGCTTTTGTCTAGCTATCAGTGGTGTGCTAGCATTTTCCAAAATTGATTTAAAATCTTCTTCTTCTTCAAGTTCATATTTTAATGTTGATGATGGTGCAGGTTCATTTAATTTTTTTAGAATTTGTCTATTGCCAATAAGACTTTTGGGGAAGTTTAATGTATTTAAAAGTTGTATAGATGAGTGTCAAATGATAATAGTCATTTACGATTTGTAACCATGTCATACATTAAATCAAGTAGATTATAGCTCTTGCCCTGAATTATAATCCTTTCCCCATTGCTCTCAACTTGAATATGACCACTTTCCAAGAGATAAATTAGGAGTCGTTTACTTTGTTCACGATATGAGCGGGGCATTAGATTTCCAATTTTCAATACAATTGAATCCAATTCCTCCTCCTTTAGTTGTGTTCCAGCAGCAGCAGACTCTTGAGAAGATGATTCTTTTTTGGGATCAGCAGCAGCAGCAGTGGGCTTCGATCGATAGGACTTGTGTTTGTCCACTCGGCGAAGTGCATCTTGAAGTAAAAGCAGTTTTTTATCATCCTCAATAGTTTCATTGTCAAGAAATTTACTCAGATTGTCCTCAAAGTGTTCCACGGGTGAGAGAGCGAGTTCTATAGGAGTCAATTTATAGGGTTTTGCCATTCTCACTAGAGAAAACTGTTTACAAGTCCTGCAATTATTGGCAGTAAAAGTGTGAAAAAGCTACCGCCCGCCTGAAGAAGTCGTTTCCTTTTAAAATTCTTTCCTTTCTTTTTAGAGGCCAATGTACGTACAATGGAACGATGTTGCTTTGCCTGTTGCTTAACTACTTCTGGCAATTGAACATTACCCTCGGTCAAATTTAAACAAAGTTCAGATATTAGATTAATGAAATCATTGTCAATACCATGTTTGAGTATTGCTTTTCTAAGCTGAGGTTTTGAAGTGCTTAGAACTGAAAACAAATGTCTATTTTCATGTAGTTTCTTCAGTGTCATGATAGCGACTAATAGGTCTTTTTAGCGTTCGCGGGGAGATATACTGTAATTTCATTGTCGAAAATATCTGTGACTACACGCAGATCTTCGGGTGTATTTTGATTAAGATCCAATAGGATATAACCGTGGGGTTTATTAGTTGCCTGATTGTATGCTGAGAGCAGAAATTTAGGGGCACCTGGATAGATTTGTTTATTGAGGGTTATTAGCGAGCTAGAATCACGAACAACTCTGTAGATGATATAGTAGGTGCAGTTCAAAGCAAGTGTTCGCATACATTTGCTCTGATGAAAGAGATTGTGTAGAACCAGAGTAACGGAAATCTAATCATGATGAGAGCGAACAGTGAACAATTGCAGCATTTGCTGGGACCATTGTTCAATAGATTCAGCCAGATCGTCAATGATCAGCCAAGAGTTTGGTTCAATAATGTTGAAAACATCAAGTCCCTGTATGAACTGTATCTGCACCGATCCCATGGTGGCAGCAATTGCTTTTATTTTATCGTATGACTCCTGCCAAATACTATAGCAATAGAATATTTTTTTGGCTTTTCCACAAACATTTTATCTTAATTTTTAATTATTTTAGTTAAGAGTGTTGTTTTGCCTGACATTGAGGGCCCACACAGAAACGATCTGAATGGTGTTTTAAATTGATACATGTTCCCTTCAACAGTTCACCTGGACAACTAACTGTAGACCCTAATTGTCTAATGACTAAATAATTTCCCTACTACTACTCTGTTCTTCAAGAAGACGAATAAAGAATCATATTTTTCTTTTATTGTATGCACATAAAAAAGTAACAATACTTAAAAAAAGCATATTAAACATGAAAAAAAAACTTTTTTTTAAATTTATTTATAATAAAAAAAAATACAACATTTACATGGGAAGAGAAAAAACATTTTTTTTGTTTATTTATAGAGAAAAAAATACAACATTAAATTAGAGAGCACTTGAAAAAAATATCACTTTTTTGAATGAAACATTTACAAAAAAAAATCTGCTCTAAGTCAAAAAGATAACTTTGATATTGTGGCAGTGCAACCCCCACTGGCGGCGGCCAGCCCCCCCCCCCCGGGCCGCGAGGACCCTCCCCCCCCCCCCCCCCCGCGAGGCCCCCCCAAAGGTTTTTAGGAAATAATTTACAGGACTTTATTTAAACCGAGACTTTCCCTATGGGTAACACATTCGGCCCGGTCTGAAGTTAAATAGTGACCGAGGGGGAGGGTGGTCACACCATCTTGAAAAACATAGACCTTGTCGGAAATGGTACTCATGGCAATTTTTTCTACATTTACAGTAAAGTTCTTGTATTTGAGAGAACGAATTGCCAGCAATTTGGCTCGTGGAATTGTATGTATGTATAAATTTATTTCCCATCATAAATGTAAAATACAACACTGACGGAGTATAAAGAAAGAAAATGGAAAAAAAAAAAAACAAATAAATTCTGACAAATACAAACAAAACCAAAACAGAGCAGAATAGACAAGAAAGAAAAAAAAAAAAAAAAAAAAAAAAAAAAAAAAAAAAAAAAAATACAAAAAATACAAATAGGGGCAATTATCAATCAATCAATCAATCAATAAATTTATTTCCCGAAATACACACATGATGTAAACTCGGAAATAAAAGACGAAACATAACCAAGGCAACATCTAATCACAACAACTGAAAAAAAAAAAAAAAAAAAAAAAAAAAAAAAAAAAAAAAAAAAAAAAAAAAAAACTTTAGACGGTAACAAATTATATAAAGGCACTAAACAAGGTATTCGTCGGATCCAGCGACTTCTCAAATCGCAGTCTCCGTTCCGCGATTGCTTTAAAAGGATCTGTGACCCCATATACAGAAACCAGGCACCGGTTTCTGGCCCAAAGAGGTATGCCAAGGAGGAACTTGGCATACCGAAAAAAACAACGTTCGTAGCGTCTTCTTATCCGAGATAGTTAATATACTCCAAAAGGGTGATAAAGCAAGCAAAAGGGGCATAGCAAATGCATTGTAAATTTTTGATAATATACTTCTTTTATATCGAGCTTTACAGGGAACAAGCATACCATATGTCTTACGAAGCTTCGAACCAACAAATTCTAGCAAAAGCGATCGGGTATGCCTCAGATCACTCCCAATCGGAAGTCCAAGGTAACTGATACTTGGCGATAGAGGTATCGGATGACCATCTAGACAAACATTATTCGGGGAGGGCCGGTTACGCGATTTACCAAATGCGACAACCTCACTCTTCTCAGCATTAAACTTCAATCCGATTTTCCTATACTCAATACATAAAATATCAAAATTTTCCTCTATACCCGAGACAGTCCTGCTGAGATTCAATATATCGTCAGCGTAGTTCAGAAGCGACATATCAAGGCCTCGGTAGATAAATGTCGTGCGAATTTTCTTCTGGGCCTCCAGGACACTGTTATTATATAGTGGGGGTGAAGATACACCCCCCTGCCTAATACCTTTCCATACACGTATTACACACTTCGAAATTGCAAAACCATCTCGTGTCGGCACTTTAATAACAACATACAGTTTGCTGTACATATTCCTGTAAACACGTAAAATTGAGCGATCAAGACCATGATCCTTAGCGCTGATTAAAAGCTGAGGATGAATTCCCGAGTCAAACGCACGCGAAACGTCATGACCGGCCATAAGAAGAATATCGTCTTTCTCTTCAACATCAACTAAAACATTAGCAATAACTCTATGTACATGTTCACGACTGTAACCATTTTTAAAACCGAACTGATTTTCTGGTGTCGAACAGACTTCTGTTATCTCATCAATAACTATCAGCTCTAGCAATTTACACATTACCGAGGAAACCGTGATTGGCCGATATGAACTGCATTTACTTTTATCCTTTCCTTTCTTAACCACCGGGGTTACAACACCAGCACAGAACACATCGGGGACT
The DNA here is from genome assembly GCA_027921565.1 of Artemia sinica. Lineage (NCBI taxonomy): Eukaryota > Metazoa > Arthropoda > Branchiopoda > Anostraca > Artemiidae > Artemia > Artemia sinica. The sequence goes on along the minus strand of CM051261.1, from coordinate 63,228,141 downwards.
AACCCACAGTTGAATATAGTTTGGAATAGTAGACCCAAGTGGTGCAACAGATTTATACTTCCGTGCACGAGGTGCATACCGCATAACTGATCGATTCCACATGACAATTTCTTTTTCAGTTTTAGAATGCACTGTTTAATTTTTTCCAGACTAACCGTGAAACTGGGACCCGAATCACAATCACCCAGAGTCGCAACAAGCTGCGTAGAGAAATCTTCTTCCAAAACGGTATCTGGGGGTGAAAATTCACTAGTATAATATTTAACCCATTCTTGCTCTGATGGTATCTTTTGATCACTTGACTCGCAATCACCTTTCTTCTTTGAAATGAACTTCCATATTTCATTGGGATTTCCTGACAATCTTTCACTATATCCATCAATCACAGCTCTTTTGTGTTTAGTAAGAATTTTAGAAAACTGACGCTTGGTGTAGAGTCTTACATCATTCACAGCGCCAGAACGGGGTCTACCACAGCTATTCCACAAACGGTACCAAAATTTGGAAGACTCGCACGCGTGAGCCAGCTCTGGATTAAGAGACCACTTAGGAACTTCAGACCCCACGCGCACTTTGCGTTTGGGTACAGCAGCTGTTTCGGCACACCGCATCGCATGGGTAAGCTCAGAGCAGTATATGTTTAGAAGAATCTGCTTTTCACTGACTGATATTTTAGCGTTCTGCTGTAGTAACTGGACCGGTATCTTGATTTTCGCCAACACGCTATCAAGAACACTAGAATATGCACTAGGGTTGACTTTATTCCATTCGGATTTAAAATACCACTTCCTTTTCCTTGGGTAGCTGATTTCAGGCACAGCAATTTCAAATGAGCAGGTTATAGGGAAATGATCGGATACCGATAAGCCAGTATCGACACGGCTAACACTAAGTGATTTCACACTGTTCAAGCAGACGAAGAAATCCAAAGAGCTTGTTGAGCCTGAATTGTGCACATATGTGAAACAGCAGTCATTTGGTACGGGGTGCATGTCGGCAAGAGCGGGCAGCAGGATTTGAGACCTTGCGCTATTACTATCGTTTAAGTCACAGTTGAAATCTCCCACAACAATCACCTGCCCATGCTTATCATGACAGTCCTGAACGGAACGCACCAGTTGGGAGCATGCAACACTGAATCTCTCCTCTGAAGCAATGTCGCGGTAATCGGTTGGGAGATAAACAGAGAATACGTAAGCTTCACCGATTTTTACAGCCACAAAACATTCATTTTGACTAAACAGCTGGACAGCCAGGTGAGAATTAACGAGTATGGCAACACCACCTGATGGTCTTCCTCGACCCGAAGCCACAGCAGGCACCGAAAATACTTGAACATTGTCACTGAACTTCAGAAGAGAAACCGAGGATGTCGACAGGAAGTGCTCCTGCAAACAGAGCACATCATTGCAACATAGCGCACTTTCGAGAAACGGTAGCTTTTCAATAACATTTCCGTTAATGTTCCACGAGCAAACCTTTAGTTGGGGAGCAATCATTTACTAGCCATGATTTTCATTGCTACTGGGCATTTGATACTAAAGCAAGGATGGTCCGCAGAACTGCATAGTGCGCATTTCACATCATTATTGCAAGGGTCCTCTTTCGAATTTTTATGACAAGCGGCACAGCGAGAGCACTTGGTATCATTTTTGCACGTTTGAGCTGCATGTCCAAACTGTTGACAGTTATAGCAACGCATGGGCAGGAATTTATACTCCTGAATTCGGTGTTTCTCATAGCCAAAGGTCACAGGGTTTTCCATTGCTTTGAGTAAGTGCATCTTACTGTCGAAAAGCAGCTTGAACGATCGAGTTTTTCGTATCCTTTCTGCTTTAACACAGTTCTGAATCAAACCACATAGATCAATGTCCTCGATATCATCTGGGATATGACGTAAAATACCAAAGCATGAAGGCGACTTCAATTTAGCATCCTTAACTGCATTAGCAAGTGTAGTCGCGGCGTCCTTATCGTCAAGGACAATCCGCCACTCTTTCTGAAGAGGTTTCAGGTCCATAATATGAGAACAACAAGCGGCATCCGCGAGGCTCTCAATATAGCCTTTGCGGTCATCCGGCTTTACAAGACCTTTCGCTGGTTGTTTCAAGATAACCGAGTACATAGGTTTCGGCTGAGAAGTGACACTGGGGACCTGAGGCACAAAGCTAGGCTGAGACTTTAGAGTGGTTATATGTTGTTTAAGGTCTTCAACACTGCTGCAGACTTCGTTCAATTTCCTGGTGAGAGTAGCAGTAACCTCACCAGGAATTATCGGCACTTCATCCGGTTCATATATGACAAACTTAGGAAGAGCTATTTTCTTTTCGTCACACTGCCGAACAGCTCCGATCAGATCAGTCACAATATCAAGCGCCTTGACACGCTCTGACACACGAGTAGTCTTTCCAGCCATCGGCCAGATAATTTCCTTGGCTTTCAACAGTATATCAGGCTTATAATATTGTGTCGCTTTCGAGATAATATCTACACTTGCGTTTCCCGCCTTATTCGCACGATAAACAAAGTTCAGGACAGGATTATAGATCATTTTTATCTCTCTCGAATCAGTCCCCATTTCACCCGCGGAATGAAACAGCAGAGCGTCCAAAAATCACAGTCGGTGGGCAGGAATGAATGCTCGGAGCGTACGTCGATCACCGGGAGCAAGGGAAGCGTCGAGACCTGCTCACCTGTTCCCTGCAATTTAAGGCTAATTAACCGGCAGGTACCAATACGGCGCTTCCGGCAGGTTCTCTCCCCTCTTCTGCTTGGTCCCAAGCGATCTAAGCAGTCCACAGGACTTCACTTATTCAGCTTGTTCCCAGTAAAAAACCAGCACCTTAATGATATGGGAACAAATATGGCCCTCTATGAAATTGGCGATATAGATGGCGTGCCAGTCTACTTGAGAAAAAAGATGGCGTTGGCGAAAATACCCAGAGTTAAAGACCTGTTCTAGGAATTGGAGAAGATCTCTCAATTTAATTTAACTATAAATCTATCCATAGAGGGTAAAGATCAATAGGAAAACAACCTCAAAGTAATGCGATAGCTTTATCCCATTAACAGCAAACAAGCAAACTCAGGCACATTAACTGATATAATATTGAATTCAATATTAAGTTGTGTAATACAATTACACAACTTAATACAATTCCTATAAATGTCCATGTCAAAATTCTTATCCACATAGCGCGTGGGCACTCCTTTGCAACGTTTCTTGATTTCCTCGTCGTGTGTCTGTATAAAGTACACCTTCGGACCTACAAACATACCACGGGAAATCAAGTCGCTTCCCGTTTCTGATTTAAAAAATAAAAGCTGATTGGGTGCCCGACGTTTTACTAGCTCAGGGTAAAGACCACTCCAATTGGTGTAGTCCATTCGTGAACTGATAATTTCACCGTGCGCCAAATCATCAATTAGATTTGGGATTTTTACTTTTAACAGTAGAGAATCCGTGTCCCCGTAGCAGACCTCTACTTGCCCCTTTTCAGGACACTGTATTCTAGCCACATTGTAGTAGAATTCCAACATGAGCTTTTTTGAGATCTCCAAGATAGCACTGCCTGCAGCAATATTTTTATTCAAGACAATGCGTCTTTTTTTCCTATTCAAAAGTACCATGTCCGGGCCAATGATTGTGAAGGAAGTGTAATTTGGATCGGCAATAATTCAAGCACATTGTTCAGGATCGGTCACGACGTCACAACGATTCCTATTACGAACACTCTCACACATTTTGCCGAAAGCCGAATTCAAAATGAGTTTATAAATTTCTTTTTCGGCCTTCGTCTGTGCTTCAGAATGTTTGCTGACAAAAGTGTCAACAAACATCTCCAGTTTTTGACTAGACTGGAGTGCTCGGTGAACCTTTGTGACATTGAAACCGTTGTTGCACATCCATTTTAAAGCTACATGATGTACAACTATGTTTTTTTTCGGCAGAAGATCAGCAATAAGTTTTTGTTTTGAAGGTGTCCAATGCATTCCGTCCACCTCGACTAAACGCCTATTGTGAGGGCTCAAAGAGTCCTTGGTCACAGGTCTATTGATGCATGGGAAAACAAAATCATTTACTGAATCGTGAAGCTCGACTGGTATCTCTCTATCAATTTCAAAAAACCATCCAACCGGGCCATTCTCCTCAACACTGTTAATGTTGGGGAAATGGGGAGCTTGAGGGTAATTGAGCCATTTATTGTCACAACAAGGTAGTGCATAATGGGACATGGCCGAGGGGTAGAGAGAATTCATATCGAGGAAAACTGCATTCGATTTTTTCCCCGTCTTCTCTCCTGTTGGATCAGTTTCCAAGATACGGTCCCCGTGAAAAACAAAACCCCCTCATTGATCTTTCTATGAACAGATGCTGATCAATGTCTGTGATTAGCCCGATTTTCTCCCCACTAATTTTTAGGATGAGGTCCATCACTAGATGAGGCGAAGAAAAATAATAGCCCAAATCAAGATTAAATTCTTCATAGATTTTATCCGTATTTTTACACATAATTTCTAACAGGGTTAACACGTCACTCGACAAATACAGCTTGCAGTAGTCAAACCCATTTTTACACCCTCCCTCTGCCCAAACTTTTTTTTAGCAAAACTGTATTCCTCGGGCGTGCAACTACGATCGTGAAGACTGTCGTAAATGGATTCAATTGGAGGAATAGTTTCCTTGGCGAATCTCGACATGGAACAATAATGGTCATAAGGATATATGCCCTTGACCGTTAACAAATCATATAAATCATTTGAAAATTGTTGCTTGAGAAGGGGGAAAGCATTGCAACCGTCATCGTTTTTCTGCACTTGAATTAATTCGCTCAATGATTTGGGGAAAAAACTGTATGAATCTAAAAAGCGAATTTTATTCGTATACTCAATGTCGGCTTCAACAAATTTCCACATAAATTCCAAAACAAGCAACTTTTCCGCTGATTTAGGTATGATTTTTTAGGTAAAGCTGTCTATCACCCATGCATCATCTATTTTTCCATTTCTTTGAAGATGTGCCAATGCTGGTAGCACATAATTTAGATCGTAGTTAGCATTATGTATAAAAACAGGTAAAAAAGTTGCTGTTTAATTTTTAAATTACATGAATTGTGAGCCCACCCACGAAAATTACTTTTTCCCGTTGAATTGGGGTCAATAAGATGATTGTGGTCCTGGACCGCGTCTTTTGGGGCAAGGGCACCCCTACTTACCCAGCAAATTGTCCCCTTTTTCAGCGCCAGTTGCTCTTTATCTGACAATGTCATTGGGTAATTGGTATGACGTAATCGTGAAATTGCCCCGTTTGCTGTTTTTATTAAAGATACCAATAGCTTTTCCATACTGCCCTCCTCATCCATAGTAAAAAAACTCTTCCAATTGCATTTTATTGTTGGAATCGTGACGAGCATGCGCAAAGGAACACGCAACTAGTTTGTGTTCCTTGACTATATTTGGCCTTGATGGGTCCGATACCTCAACCAGTCTTGTTTCACAATCCAAACAAACTTTATCCGATTGTAGCAGAGAATTTTGGAAATTTTTAAATTGTAAAGTGTCTTTGCCTTCTGCCGGCATTTCAATTCTTTGATTCCCATGAATTTTGCAATGCCCCATGTGATCTGAGAATGTTCGTTCAGATGTGAATGGGGAAAGGCACATGGGGCAATAGAAACGTTCCCCTTTCTTCACACCTTGAGATAAGAGTCGACTTATTGCTGTAACGGGAAAAAAATGACGATAAGAATTTACATCTTTGGGAGGCTCGTAAATAATCCCTACCCAACTTTTAACATTTTCCACCATCGGTGTCCTCAATGAATACAAAACCCCTTTTTTATTTGTTTTTTTCCCCATCTACAAATTCAGTGTCATACTGGAGAACAACCACCCCCACCCCAAGATTTTCATTTACTTTTTCAAATATGCTTATTTCTTTCAAGGACACTGGATACTTTCCCTCTAATTAGTCAAAATTTACTTTAGGGAAATTTTTTCCGCCATTACGTGCAAGTTTGTCGAGATTTTTCATTGATGACTCATTTTTTAATGTTTTATGGGCTGCTTTTAAAAACGCATACTTAAAACATTGCAGCCCCGTTTCAAAATTGAAGCCCTGAACCCCTCCTGTAGCTGACAAATCTGGGTGGCATTTTATTCGTCGAGCAGCCCCCGACCCCCTTAAAATAAAGTTTTTTTTTAATCTTCTGAGATTCAGATCCTTGTGTTCAATGTATAAAATTGTGGACCCACTACCCCTCTCATGAAACGTGTCCAAATTTGAAATTAGTTTATTCACCCAGTTGAACAAAATTGTCTTCAAATTCGTTTAGACCTGGGTAAAAAGTCTGGTTGCCAGTTGAAAAATGAACATAAAAAATAACCCCGGATGTCCCCTTTTGTAAATAAACTTTTTGATTCACTGATGCTTTAATTCCCCCTTGACCCTCCCATTTCTGAATCTGAATCTCAATTTTTGCTCGAATTCTGTCGATATAGCTATGGAGAACTTTCACGGGGTCAGTTAAAATAATGCCCGCGTTTTCCTTGGGGGAGCTAAAATCTACCCTATATGTTTGCAAATGACTTAGAGCAGATTCTAACAAATAAAATTCACGCAATTCCGGGGACATAGCACTATTTTCATGTCCTGTGTCTATTTGTT